>JAVYIG010008247.1:0-37500 GCA_035222895.1 Strongylocentrotus droebachiensis | reverse complement strand
AACTGAACTAAACTAAAGAAATAATGTAAAGTAAAGTAAAGTAAAGTAAACTATGCTAAACAAAACTATTTTTTCACGTGCACAGTCATTGAATCAAAAATTGTTTACAGTGCATATAAACGTGCCTAATACTTCGGCAAGATTTTGGAAATGTGTTATGATTTTCATGCCTCAAAAACCTTAAAATACTTATAATACCATATATCTAGAAGCTTTACATGTTCTCATATATTGTTTGCATTCACTCAATAGCCAATAAAATAGCCGTGGTCATTCCAAATGAAGGAAAAACGTAGTTACAATGTTTATAAAATTCTTAGTTCAAAGATATTTGGTAACAGGTAGACCATAGAAAGACCAAATACACAAAAGTATAACATAACCACTGCACCACTAAAACGCAATATTATGTACGCAAAATTAAACAATTCATTGTCATTTTTCTAGCGATACGTTATAAATGAAAAAAATAAGTCGTCGAACTTTCTTCAAATTTCTGGCTAATGGTTAGAAATTAGAAATCTTCAAGTACATTATTTCTACATCTGTTTTAGATTTTATTTGCCTATGATCAACATAATTATAACTCAATGTATCAGGACAATTACCCCCTGGACAATCACCCCCTAGAAATTACCCCCAGAAAACTACCACCCAAGGACAATTACCCCCCCCCCCCCCCCCCCCCTCTCCAAGGACATCCAAGGACAACCAACCCGAGGACACTTATCACCCCGCCCGAATATTACCCCCTTGTTCTTTAAAGGGAATATGAATGAGTTAGTTTTAATAATTAGAAGAATTTCTTTTGGGGGGGTAATTGTTCTCGAGGATGGAGGGACGTGATCGTCTAAGGAGACATTTCAGGGCGTGAGGTAACTGTCTCCGGGGGGTAATTGTCCTAGGGGGTAATTTATAGGGGTCATTTTCCTAAAGGAGGGGGGTGGTTGACCCCGGGGGGGGGGGGGTGGGTAGTTTTCAGGGGGTAATTGTTCTTGGGGGTAAATTGTCCCGCTGGTAATTGGCCGGCTGTGTGCCCAGGGGGTGGTTGTCCTAGAACCGTCACTCAATGTTACGTGTTTAAGTGATTTTCACAATTCTTTTCTGGAAATACTGGACATGTATTTCCAACTTGTACAGGCAAAGAATCTTTTCAGCATGTTTAGTGATATAGAAGAATATTACAATATTTATTGGTCACGTACTATACTCTATTTTCAAACTACAAAAATATCATATAATTATTTTACAGGTCGATTTTTTAATGATGAATCTGTTGTAACAAACCAAAGTTTCCTTGTTATTTTGTTATTGACCACATTGCGAGACAAACGAATATCACTAGCGATATTATTTTCGATAAGAACAAATCTGTTTAAGAGCTGTTGCCATTTGAATTGAAACTAAATAGGAATAACATTATTGAATGCCTTGTTTGTCCTCATGCTTTTTTCAAATTGGGCCCAGAACAGTTCCTGGCCATCTTCGTCCTCGGTCCAAAGCATGTAAGGTTTGTTCTTACTCAGGAACAACCGTACCAGGTACGGAAGGTCATCATCCTCGATGTCCTCAAGGAAAATCAGTATGACCTTGTCCAGCCTGGTGTCGTTAAGATGCTCTAGGGCTATGCGCAGCTTTGTCAAGAACCAGGCATCGTCCACCGAGTTGTAACTAAGCAACAGGACAGTCTTGAAGCTGTTGTCAGTTGCATAATGTAGAGCATTGATGTAGAACATCCCGATGTTGAGGTTGTTGTCGCCAAAAACGACTTTTTGCAGATGTGGAAACCTCTCCTGCAGGACCGGCTTCATGATCTCGTCCACCCACCCCTCGTCATTTTCAATGTACATAATGTTAAGCTGGTATTCATATTCCTGTGCATCAAAGTCATGGTTGATTTCCTCGTAACCACATATTGCTAGCTTTAGGAGGAAGATCTTGTAGTTGAGCCACCATTTATATCGGTAAGCCATGAAGCATATCACTGCAAGCAGAACAACTGCAAGGGGTGCACATGTGACAGCAAGAATGTTGATGCCACAATACTGCTCGGGAAGGAATGACAGTATAGGTGAATGTACTTCTTCTTCGATTGAAGAGGGTGAACAAAGTGTTTTTTCAGGATGAATGATATCAACGTTGCTAGAACGGATCCACTGCACAAACCAACTAAGATCACATGTGCAGGAAAAGGGGTTTCGAGACGCATCTAGTTTTAGTGTATTGTTTCTTGGAAACATGGTCTTTGGTTCAATTTTGGATATCTTGTTTCCATCAATATAAAGGCTGTGCAGAAAAGGAGTTTTGTTGAACAGTGTCCTAGGAATCAATTCAAGTTTATTGTTGCTGATGTCCAGGACAGTCAGGCGATGCTGCCTTTGAAGCAGATCCTCGGGGATCTCCGTGATTTCATTCTGATCTAGATACAGGCTCGATAGGAAAGCAAGACTGCTAAAGATTTTGGGCCTTAATACCTTGATAGAACACTCGGACAAATCCAATCTCCTGAGTTTCATAAGAGGATTGAAAGTACCCGGTTGTAAGCTATCTAGATAATTCCCTCTTAGGTCTAGCTTGTCCAATGATTTCAGTCCAACAAAAAGTGATTTATTAGACCCACTCAACAAATCTTTACTCTTTAATTTAGTTTCGCGCATAACTAGTGTCACAAGAGACGAAGTGTTTTGGAATGGACTTTGGGATAAAAATAACAATTTTGAAAATGATAAATCCAATTTAGAAAGACCACCCATGGAACTAAAAACTGTATTTATGCCCTGGTACTGTTCATTTGCGAGATAAAGTTCGTTCAAGTATTCTAACTTTGTGAAAGCATAGGGAGAGTAAGTATCTTGAATTTCATTATGGGACACCTTTAGTATTTTGAGATTTGTCAAACCCCAAAGGAAAAACTTTTTGATCAATTTGAATTTATTGAAAGAAAGATCTAGAAATTCCAGAGAAGGAATTATCAGAGAACCATTACTCTCAACGTCACCGAGACTATTTTTTGTGAGGTCTAAGTGGGTTAGAGAAGGCAGACCAGATAGTATATCAGTTGAAAAACTAGCAAATTTATTCCCGGCAAATTTTATTTTCTGTAACATTTTGTTACAGGAAAATGTACCGGAGGTTAAGGAAGCTAATTGATTACGGGATAGATCTAACTCCATCATCTGGTCCAATCCAGAGAAAGCTTTATTTGATATCAGAGAAATACGGTTACCCTGAAGTTCAAGAACATTTGTACGATTTAAACCCCAAAATGTGAAGTCTGCTAGGGACCTTAATCTGTTTCCTACCACATTTAAATGAATGATTGTAGGCAGGCCATCCGAGGGTACAGAAGAGCGGTTAAGTGGAACTATATTATTTATTTTACAGCTTTCAAAGTAAAGCTTTTGAATTTTAGTATTTCCTAAAAGTGAGGAAATGTGAAGTTCTGCAAAAACATTTATTTTAAGAAACAATTTGTCAACTTTCCTCAAATATGAAAATACTCTGAATGGCAGATCATGTAAAGCATTCGACTTCAGAGAGAGTGTAGTCAACGAGCAATTCTCTAAAGGACTAAAATCGTGGGGATTGATGGTGGAAATTTGATTGGAATTTAAATCAAGCAAAGTGATATTGTTTGACAATGGAAAAGAGCTACTTGGAATTAAACCAAGTTGGTTTCCAGAGAGGATGAGTTTTGAGAGACGATGGTTTGAGCTGAACAAGCCCGAGGGAAGAGAAACTAACCGATTTCTTTCAAGTGATACTTCTTTTAGTTGAATCAACAGCTGGAATGCTCCTTCTGCCACCCGTCGGAGACCATTCTCTCTTAGCCCGAGGGTGATTATGTCTAGAAGATAGGCGAAAGATTCATTGTAGAGCGTTGTAATCTTGTTGTATGAGAGATCAAGCATTATGGTGTTCTTTGGAAGATCCTGAGGAACTGATCTGAGATCCAGACGAGTACAGGTCGCGTTTGATCCAAGGTCAGAAATGATAAGGCGGCATCCATGGGGACCAGGTGAGACAACTCCCAAATTTCTTGGAACATCCTCAAAAGGTAGTGATCCAGAAAATAAAGACAGGGCACCAACAATCCACAGGAAGACAGGCATCCCGGAGACTGTTCCACGAATAACAGGAGACACCAACATGATGATTTCCCAGACGCCTCGATTGAAGACGAAGTTTCGAGTAACGAACTGCCTAACGCAAATGTTAAATGATTCGGTTAAGAATTGACTTTAATATGTACGGCCAATTTTATTATTTCAACAGAACTATTGAGGATTTATCAAGATTTCACGAAAGCTTCCTCATAATCATTTCGAGAGTACTTATAGTTTATCACGTGTACATGACAATATCTTGTAGCGAGTAGGCTATGATGTAGACCAGAATAATTACACAAAAATTGTTTTAGTCCTTTTCCTTTGTCCAGCTCCGACACTAGTCGAGGATGTACAAAGAGTTAAAGAATGCTGATAGCAAGTTCGATTTACTGAGGTGATTCCACGTCCACACTACAGGAGCAGTCATACAAAAATTCTTCATAATACAGAGAAGAATCACAATGAGCAATAGTCGTGTAGATATCTCCCTTCCTTGTTATGTCTCATCAACTTTATAATTATTTAGTTTGAGAAAGGGAGTTAATAACAATTAACAGAAATGGAAGATTCTCAACTTTTGCCGATTCAATAATCACGTCCATATGCACATCGAGGAGGAGCTGCCTGTCACTCTTGTCAGGCTGCGCTAGTCCCCTGGTGCCTTTCCATCCTTTGCAATATTATGTTATAAAAGGAGAGGATTAAGCTCATATATATGCTTTCTAAAGTGTTTATGAGAATAATGACTGACAACTTTCCTAGCTGTTGTGATGCAAATGACTATATAAAGTACGTCCCAGAAAAAACGAAACCTAGAATTATCGATGTTTTATCATAACTTAATCACAATTATAATTAATAAATGACACATATTTGTAAAGCTTAGATCCTCCTCTTTCAGTATGCTTGAATCCGCAACTAATACTGCACGAATACATAACAAATCTGTTTTGGGCTTTCTGTTTTACTTGTGAATTCACTTCAGAAACTTCAGGCCTTGATTTGAGAATCGATGTTGGTGTAATTCGAAGTGTGACCCTACAGATAAATACTTTGTGGCATTTATTTCCTGCTTTCTTGATTCTCGTTTATTATTCCCTTTGATCGTAACGTAATGACTTTTCTTACATCGGGGGCTAGTAATAAGGTAACGCTTTGCTGTATTGCTGTATAATTAATGACATGTGTGTAAGTGCATTTATTTTAAGTAACCGCGTGACAATGCGGCTTTCGAAAGTGCGCGCAGTCGATTAATATTAATCGAAACTTGTTTAGATGCATGATCAGTATTATCAGTTACATTATCAGAGAGATGGCTAGTTCTCCAAGGGTGGTATACAGTGCGTCCAGAAAAAAACGAAACCGAGAATTTTATCATAACTTAATCACAATTATAATTAATAAATGACACATATTTGTAGACTTAGATCCTCTTCTTTTATTTGATGCAAGTCATATGATGCATATTTCACGTGATTAAAATTAATTTGAAGAGAGGGAACCAAAAAGTCATTTGACGGACGGTATCTGAATTTCAAAGTGAAAGAGAGTTTCTGCCCTTTCATATGACACCTCAACCAGGAAAAACAAGCAAGGAACAACAAAATTATGTTTTTTTTAAAGTGAATGCATTTCTATAATTGTATTAAACGAATTCGTTTTCGGCTGCCTGCCGTAGCAACAAACGGAATTGACAAAAGACTTAACTCCGTTTCGTTGACGATCGGCTATAGGCGAAAGACTTCATGCATGGCTGATTGTCAACGAAACGGAGTTAGACCTTTGTCAATCCTGCTTGATGCTACGGCAGGCAGCCAGTAAAACGAACTTTTAACATCAAATTATGGAAATGCAAGCATCGCTTTAAACAAACAGAACTTTGTTATTCCTTGCTCATTTTCTTAGATACCGTCCGCCAAATGACTTTTTGGTTCCCTCTCTTCAAATTGATTTTAATCACCCATGCGTGAAATATATTTTCTTTTCTACACCCCATTTTTTGTATACATGTAATTTCATGCGAAAAAAATATTCCTGTAAATTAGGGTATCGCGGCCACTAGTTTTTATCATTTCGTTCATGACGCTCTCAACGAAAACTGCGCTTTCCGGCTTTTCGCCTCCCATCTTTCTAATATTCATTAAAAGTACGTTGCTTAGTAAACACATAATACCAATTTGGTCTGTCATGCGTGTTAAAACATCACTGTATTGATGTCGCAGAAACTTGTGATTAACCATTCAAGAACATTGTGTTTTCAGCTCGGATTTGAATTAATCCAACTGTGATATTCCTTAAAATCTTTATACAGAGCAGTCTCTTCAGTACATACAAGTGTTTAGCAAGAGAGCCTTGTATTACACAATACAATTATATAAGATGTAACACAATTATCAAATTGATAAATAGTAAACTGTTACAACACATAATGAAACGAAACAAGAGCCAAAAATACAAACTGAGAACTGAAACGAGTATCAGACTTTTGACCACGATACAGAATTCAGCTAAAAATTTACTTTTGTTTTATCAGTACAGATAAGATACCACAAAAGGTCGATATTTCATGACCAGTTTTCATTCCTGCCCCTCCTTTAGATAGTTTGGGCAAAGTTATGCTAAAATTAAAGTGTCCTAAAGATTAAAAATTAATTCTTATTAGGTCAGAAATCATTAGCTTGAAGAAGAGGGCTCGGTCCCATTCACATACAATTAAAATCTGATTAATTACACCCCTGTGAATTTTGTTTTGTTTTTGTGTAACTCAATTAAAATGAAAGGTGAACTGGTTGAATTAGGGCCTTTGTTGAATTATTTGGTGTAAGCTATTATGTCACATTCTCAATAAATATATTTACCGGGACAAATCTAATTTTTACATGACTCAAAACTTGAAAGACGTGGTAAGGGTATGAGTAATTGAATTATTAACTGTTAATTAGGAACAGTAATCATCAATTTATTAAAATTCTAATCTGTAATCTTTGAAACATTAAGCCTGTGTATTCTGAGATTATTGGGTCTCCTACAATTTTTGAACCTTCATTGTGCACTTTATATATTTTAAATGTCTATTAAGTCACATTGTACAGAATTTTAAAATAAGGGAATTATTATCATTTTATCAAAATGTTTTCAAGTGTTACATTCATTTTGAGAGGTCAAATGTAAACGTCATCCATGATCCTGAAAATTTATGCTGGATCTCTTGGACTTTTCACAAATCTCCCACATTTTTTTTAACTCTCTCTCTCTCTTTCCCTCCCTCCCTCTTTCACTTTCTCTCTCATGTTTGCATTTCGTGTCAAGGAAGTTGACAATCCATTTGAAATTAATTATAACAAATGGTTATGACAGATCGATTTGTGATGTTTTAATCGTTCCCATCATGCTTTTAATGGTGCCCATTTGTCCAAAAGTGCCCTTCTTATGGCAATTCTTCACCAAGAAAAAAACATTCCGCCTTTCCTGGCTGGCACGGATATTGTTGTTATACGCACTACCATCTGTTTCTCGATGTTATTGATCTTGGTTTTGAAATTGGTGTTTGTCACTAAAGGTATTAAGTCATGGGGAATACCCAAAAGCACGGAGTTTTTCCAACATACCCCCCCCCCCCCCATCCTCATCGTCAGATGTAACTAACCTGTGAACCCCCGCTCTGATACTCTGGCGCCGTATTTAATTCCAGTCATTTTATCTGTATACTGATAAAAGTATATTTTTAGCTAAATTGTGTATCGTGATGAAAAGTCTAATATACTTGTTTTGAATATTGGTCTATATTTGTTGGCTCTTGTTTGGTTCCATTATGTATTTTAACAGTTCAATATTTAACACTTTGTTTATTGTGGCAAGTTATTCTAATTATATTATGTAATACAAGCCTCTCTTGCAAAACCCTTTCATGTACCGAGAGGACTACTCTGTATAAAGAATTAAAGGAATATCACCGTTGGATTAATTCAAATCCGAGCTGTTGTTAACAAAATGTTCTTGAATGGTTAATCACAAGTTTCTGTGACATCAATACAGTGATGTTTTAACACGCATGGATACCTAATTGGTACTATATATTATTGTTATCATTATAAAGAACACAGAACTAACGAATAAATGATTAAATAAACAAACGGAAATGAAAATGACAATTATGAACGAGCCTAAAGCTTGTTGGTTGTGGGTTTCAAAGTTTAATATAATTGTAGGAACGAATAAAGGAAAGGGGGAACATTGTAAAATATGAGGATACGACCCCTTTCCATTTTCACACTGTGGCCTTTTCCCTTCATACCCACATATGACGTCACCATCAGTCGCGGTGCTAGAGAGGGTCCCGATTTTGTCTTCTTGTGCATAAGCTTATACGAGGCACACGTAGGAAATGAATGCGGAAAACCCCTACCCCTTCCCTTTACAGCAAACATTAAAAAGACGGGAGGCGAAAACCCGGAAAGCGCAGTTTTCGTTGTGAGCATGACGAAGAGAATAATAAAATATGGTGGCCGTAATTATACCATAGTTTACCAAAAATACTCTCTTTTTTAGCATCGAGTGTATGGACGAGTGGATACAGGCCTGAGTGGATATGTCACCGGACTGTGGATCACAACGTCCGTGGTTCAAGTCCCACCGCGGCACTAATGTCATATGGCAAGACATTGATCTACATTTGCCACTCTCCATCCAGGTGTTAAATGGGTACCCGTTAGTGATGCGAAAGCTAATGTGCTTAGATTAGCAAGTGTGCGCTTGTAAAAATGACGCCTGTCTGGAATGCTCCCCAGGGAGTCGAGAATGTGCATACATTGTGAGCGGGTAAGCCTGAATCCGATGACCGGGGTAATAATATATATATTTTGTAAAGCGGGCCTTTGAGAGGGCCTTCGTTCCTGAGAAGCGCCTTATAAGAACTTGCTATTATTATTATTATTATATATAGGAAATTGGGAAAATCGAAGAAAACTTAGAAATCGGAAGGTACTTCACTTTAAATAACTAAGAATATAACTTAAAAGTTGTATATTTTGAGTACATTTCATACTATGAGGCCTCACGGGTATGACGATAGCAGTCATCTACTAATAAAAGAAAAACATATGCCTACCTTTGCCATGAACAAATACCCCCCCCCCCCCGATAGATTATTCCACTATATACCACCATTGAACAGCTACCCATCTCTCTGTTAATGTAACTGATGATATATGCATCTCAAAAAGTTTCGATTAATATTAATTGACTGCGCGCACTTTCGAAAACCCCATTGTCACATGGTTACCTAAAATAAATGCACTTATACACACATGCCATTTACCAAACAGCAATAGCTTTACTTTAGTACCAGCCCCTGGTTGTATGCAAAGTCATAACTTTATGATCAGTGGCGTAAAGAGCAAAAACTTTTAGGGGGTCAGAACAAAATCCTTATCACCACCAAGAAGCATAATGCAGGGGCGGCGGAGCGTCTTCCAAAATAGTGACCTACAAAGGGAAACATCAACAACCTACACCATTTTTAGACATTGGTATATACCCCTACATCGTCGTGATTGTAATGACACTACTAGGGATGATATCAATATTTGTTTCTTTCTTTACGTGGTAGCGGTTGTGTCGTGGTCGAGTGGTTTATGGCGCTTGACTGGAGATGCGAAGGTCGAAGGTTCGAATCCCACTCGGCAGCCTTTGACCTGGCGGCTTCGATTTTTGACCTAAATCGCTCGACGGCGAACGCCGCTTAGGTCGGTGCCCGGGCGGCGAATGACAGTGAGCAGGCGCCACCCGAATCTAATGCTATGGTCACATTACCCAAAAGTAGCCTGCTCGGCGGCCGAGCGGCGAGTTTTTAACCAATTCTGCCCGGCGGCTGCCCGGCCACCGAGCGGCGTCCGCCTAGGCACCGCTCGTTTTTAGGGCATCGGTCGGTCGCCGCTGAAGTTTTAGCGCGGAGTTAAAATTTGGGCGGCGCCTGCTCATTTTTCACTCGCCGCCCAAAGTACGCTCGGTGCCTGGGCGGTCGCCGCCCGGGCACCGACCTAATCGCTGGGCGATGCTTAATTCCAGCAGCGACCGAGCAGGCTACTGATCGGTCGGTCGCTGCTCTGATTTGTGACCATAGCTTTAACTCCGCGCTAAAATTTGAGCAGCGACCGAGCGATGCCGTAAAAAAAAGCGGCGCTCGGCCGGCCGCCGCTCGGTGCCTGGGCGAAATTGACTCACAACTCGCCGCTCGGCCGCCGAGCAGGCTACTTTCAGATGTTGCGACCATAGCTTAACATAATCATAAATGTGAGCGAGCTCAAGGGAAAATTCAAGAAAAAAAGGGGCTTTAAGTCGACTTGAATTAGGGGTGCATGTTATGGAGAAAGGAAAAGTACGCACTTATCAAGAGGGAAAAGGACAGTTATCAGAAAAGAAAAGGTGCTCGTGTCAAAGTAAAAAGGGCAATTATCAAAGCCTTCAGAGGTGAAATTGGCACTTCTTGCACCTGAAAAGGGACACTTAACAGAAAAGATGCACGTGTGAGAATGGAAATTGGGAATCTGTTGGAGGAGGGCACCTATCAGATTTTGATAGGGGCTTTTATCAGATATTAAAAGAGACATTTTGAAAAGGGGGAGGGGCTCATAGAAAAAAGGAAAAGGGGCGCTAATCCGAAGGAAATATGGTACTTATTAGAAAAGAAAAGGGGCACGTGTCAAAATGAAAGGGGCACTTATCAGAGGTGAAAAGTGGCATTTAAGAGAAGGTGAAGGGGGTGCTTATCAAAAAGGAAAAGGGACACGAGTCAAAGTAAAAAAAAAGGGCAAACATTTCAAAGGTGAAAAGGGGAATTTCTCGCACCTGAAAAAACGTACTAGCCAGAGATGTTGAGAGAGGAAAAGGGCACTTGTCCTATGTAAAAAGGGGCTTGTTTGAGGTACATGTAAAGAAGGGAAAATTACACTTATCAAAAAGGAAAAGGGACACGAGTCAAAGTAAAAAAGAGCAAACATTTCAAAGGTGAAAAGGGGAATTTCTCGCACCTGAAAAAACGTACTAGCCAGAGATGTTGAGAGAGGAAAAGGGCACTTGTCCTATGTAAAAAGGGGCTTGTTTGAGGTACATGTAAAGAAGGGAAAATTACACTTATCAAAAAGGAAAAGGGACACGAGTCAAAGTAAAAAAGAGCAAACATTTCAAAGGTGAAAAGGGGAATTTCTCGCACCTGAAAAAACGTACTAGCCAGAGATGTTGAGAGAGGAAAAGGACAGTTATTATAAAAGAAAAGGGCACTTGTCCTATGTAAAAGGGGGCTTGTTTGAGGTACCTGTAAAGTGGGTGGCACAGCCCCCCCCCCCCCCCCCCCCCCACTGGGAGTGCCACCTCTGGCATAATGGGCAAAAATGAGAGAGAAAAACCCGAAAAATCATGTAATTTCGGCAACATTTGTAAATCACTACACTGTAAAAAAATAATAGTCGAAATAACTCAATAAAATTGAGGAAAAGAATTGCCTTATTTTTATTAAGTAAATATTACCTACGGCATCTTAAGTAGAATTTACTTATTTTGCTGAATAAAATTTTACTCAGTTAAAACGAGTTACATTAACGTAAATAATTTAAGTAATGTAATCATTTTAGATAATTAAAAAAAAGCTATGATAGGATTACATATTGCACGATTTGGTACCCATCTAATCTAACAAGTAACATCCACTAATCATTCACTACTTCTATTTAAGATTAAGATTTAACCGTATATATATATCTACCACCAAACTATTACATACGCTTCAATTCGACACATATTGAAAGGCTCCAAATTTTATATATACTTGATCGTAGCATCTTAAAAGGAAAATTGGTTGACAATTTCCTGAAATATCAAGTTTTGATTTGTTTTGAACTGGGTAACAATTAACAATTGTCTTGTCTTTGCTTAGCCATGTTAAATGAATTAGTAAATGTTTTAAAGTCCTTAAATTTTCATTCAACCACAAAAAAGAATTGTTTTATTTAAAAAAGAATTTAATTTGGTCTTAATGAATATTCATAAATTATGTAAATATTTCTATTACGCACTGCATCGGTCCTTACTTAAAAAAGATAAGAATAATCAACATAAATTGTTTGAGTAATACGTATAATTTCTGATTTTGAGTTAAAATTACTAAATTAATACAAGCTGAAATTACTTAAAGTTCTTATGTATTTGATTTTACTTAAATATTCCATGTATGTTCTACTAAATTGAAAGTTTGAGTTAGCAAGACTTAAATTTAGTGCGTAAGTGGCAAAACTAATGTTTACAAGTAAATTCTACATGGACAAAATACGTAAAAATTACCAATGAACAAATTATTTTTTACAGTGTAGTTTCGAATTCGAAATAAACCACGTTTAAATCTTATTTAGGGGGTCAACTGCCCCCCCCCCCCTCCCCCCATCAGTACGCCAGTGGTGATGATATTTTAACAAAGGAAATAATAAACAAGAATCAACAAAGCAGGAAATAAATGCCACAAAGTATTAATCTGTAGGGTCACACTTCGAATTACATCAACATCGATTCTCAAATCAAGGCCTGAAGTTTCTGAAGTGGATGCACAAATAAAAAACAGAAAGCCAAACACAGATTTGTTACCCTTAAGTGCAGTATTAGTTGCGGATTCAAGCATCTTGTTTATATATATATTTGTATATATACATAGTCATTTGCATCACAACAGCTTCGAAAATTATCAGTCATTATTCTCATAAACACTTTAGAAAACAGATGTGAGCTTGGTTCTCTCCATGTATAACATAATATTGCAAGGGATGCAAAGGCACCAGGGGACTAGCACAGCCTGACAAGAGTGATAGGCAGCTCCTCATCGTTGTGCAGATGGACATCTTTCAAAAGTTGAGAATCTTCCATTTCTGTTAATTGTTATTAACTCCTTTTCTCAGACTTCTTAATTATAAAGATGATGAGACATAACAAGGAAGGTAGATATCTACACGAATATTGCTCATTGTGATTCTACTCTGTTTTAAAACGACTTTTTTTTATGACTGCTCCTGCAGTGTGGACAAGGAATCATCTCAGTACATCGGAGTTGTAATCATCATTTTGTGCACATTCCCGACTAGTTTCGGAGCTGGACAAAGGAAAAGGACTAAAACGACTGTTTTATAATTGTTCTGGTATACATAATAGCCTACTCGCTACAAGATGATGTCATGTACACGTGATAAACTATAATTACTCTATACACGCTTATGAGAAAGATTTCGTGAACTAATGATAAATCCTCAATAGTTCTCTTGAAATAATATAATAGGCCGTACATATTAAAGTTAATTCTTAACCGAATGAGTTAACATTTTCGTGAGGCAGTTCGTTACTGAAAACTTCGTCTTCGATCGTGGCGTCTGGGAAATTATCATGTTGGTGTCTCCGGTTATTCGTGGTACAGTCTCCGGGATGTCTGTCTTCCTGTGGATTGTTGGGGCCCTGTCTTTATTTTCTGGATCACTACCCTTTGAGGATGTTCCAAGAAAATTGGAAGTTGTCTCACCTGGGCACCATGGATGTCGCTTTATTACTTCTGGTCGTGTAACCAAAGCGTTATGTTTTCGCCTCGGTCTCAGATCTGTTCCTCAAGATCTTCCAAATAACACCACAATTCTTGATCTCTCATACAACAAGATTACAACGCTCTACAATGAATCTTTCGCCTATCTTCTAGACATAACCTTGCTCCGGGTAAGAGATAATAGTCTTCGACGGGTGGAAGAAGGAGTATTCCAGCCGTTGGTTCATCTAAAAGAATTATCACTTCCAAGAAATCAGTTAGTTTCTCTACCCTCGGGCTTGTTCAGCTCAAACCATCGTTTCTCAAAACTCAACCTCGCTGGAAACCAACTTGGTTTAATTCCAAGTAGCTCTTTACCATTGTCAAACAGTATTACTTTGCTTGATTTGAGTTACAATAACATTTCCACTATCAGTCCCCACGATTTTAGTCCTTTGGAGAATTGCTCGTTGACTAAACTCACTCTGATGTCGAATGCTTTACATGATCTGCCATCCAGAGCATTTTCATATTTGAGGAAAGTTGGCACATTGTCTTTTACAACAAATAATCTTTCTGAACTTCACATTTCATCACTTGTAGGAAACACCAACATTAAAAATCTATACTTGCAAGGCTGTAAAATAAATGGTATAGTTCCACTAAACCGCTCTTCTGTAACCTTGGATGGCCTGACTGCAATCATTAATTTAAGCTTGGTAGGAAACACGATAAGTTCCCTAGCAGACTTCACATTTTGGGGTTTAAATCGTACAAATGTTCTTGAACTTCAGACTAACCGCATTTCTCTGATGTTTAATAAGCCTTTTTGTGGATTGGACCAGCTGATGGAGTTAGATCTATCTCATAATAAGTTAGCTTCCTTAACCTCCGGTATATTTTCCTGTAACAAAATGTTACAGAGAATACAACTTGCCGGGAACAACATTGCTAGTTTTTCAACTGATATACTATCTGGTCTGCCTTTTCTAACCCACTTAAACCTTTCACACAATAGCATCGGTGACGTTGTGAGCAATGATTCTCTGATAACTCCTTGTCTGGAAAATCTGGATCTTTCTTTCAATAAATTCATATTGATCGAAAAGTTTTTCCTTTGGGGTATGACAAATCTCAAAACATTAAACGTGTCCCATAATGAAATTCAAAATCTTTACTCTCCATATACTTTCACAAATTTGGAATACCTGAAAGAGCTTCATCTCACAAATGAACAGTACCAAGGCATAAGTACAGTTTTTAGCTCCATGGGTCGTCTTTTTACATTGGATTTATCGTTTTCGAAATTGAAGTTTTGTTTTACCCAAAGTCCATTCAAAAACACTTCGTCTCTTGTGACACTGGTTATGCGTGAAAACGAATTAAAGAGTACAGATTTGTTGAGTATGCCCAATAAATCAATTTTTGTTGGACTGAAATCACTGGTTAAGCTAGACTTAAGAGGGAATCGTCTAGATAGCTTACAACCTGGTACTTTCAGCCCTCTTGTGAAACTCAGAATATTGTATTTGTCTAAATGTTCTATCAAGGTATTGAGTCCCATAGTCTTTAGCAGTCTCGCTTTGCTATCAAGCCTGTATCTTAACCAGAATGAAATCACGATGATCCCTGAAGATCTGCTTCAAAGACTGCATCGCCTGACTGTCCTGGACATCAGCAACAATCAACTTGACTTGATTCCTAGGACATTGTTCAACGGAACTCCTTTTCTGCACAGCCTTTATATGGATGGAAACCATATTTCCACAATTAAACCTAAGACCATGTTTCCAAGAAACAGTACCCTGATACTAGATGCGTCTCGAAACCCCTTTTCCTGCACATGTGATCTTAGTTGGTTTGTGCAGTGGATCCGTTCTAGCAACGTTGATATCATTCATCCTAATGACACACTTTGTTCACCCTCTTCAATCGAAGAAGAAGTACATTCACCTATCCTATCATTCCATCCCGAGCAGTACTGTGGCATCAACATTCTGGCTGTCACATGTGTACCCTTTGCAGTTGTTCTGCTTGCAGTGATATGCTTTATGGCTTACCGATATAAATGGTGGCTCAACTACAAGATCTTCCTCCTAAAGCTAGCCATCTGTGGTTACGAGGAAATCAACCATGACTTTGATGCACAGGAATATGAGTACCAGCTTAATCTTATGTACGTTGAAGATGACGAGGGGTGGGTGGACGAGATCATGAAGCCGGTCCTGCAGGAGAGGTTTCCACATCTGCAAAAAGTCGTTTGGGGCGACAACAACCTCAACATCTCGATGTTCTACATCAACGCTCTTCATTATGCAACTGACAACAGCTTCAAGACTGTCCTGTTGATTAGTTACAACTCGGTGGGTGATGCCTGGTTCCTGACCAAGCTGCGCATAGCCCTAGAGCATCTTAACGACACCAGGCTGGACAATGTCATACTGATTTTCCTTGAGGACATCGAGGATGATGACCTTCCGTACCTGGTACGGTTGTTCCTGAGTAAGAACAAACCTTACATGCTTTGGACCGAGGACGAAGATGGCCAGAAACTTTTCTGGGCCCAATTTGAAAAAAGCATGAGGACAAACAAGGCTTTCAACAATGTTATTCCTATTTAGTTTCAATTCAAATGGCAACAGCTCTTTGACAGATTTGTTCTTATATATAAGAAAATAACAAAAAAACTTTGGTTTGTTGCAACAGATTCATTCATTATTTGAAAATAGAGTATAGTACGTGACCAATAAATATTGTAATATTCTTCTATCTCACTAAACATGCTGACATGATCATTTGCCTGTACAAGTTGGAAATACATGTCCAGTATTTCCAACACAATTGTGAAAATTACCCCCGGAAAATTACCCCCCCCCCCCCTTAGGAAAATTACCCCCTGTAAATTACCCACCGAAGACAGTTACCCCACCCCCTGAAATCATCCCCTTAGACGATCACGTCCCTCCATTCCCGAGAACAATTACCCCCCGAAAAGGAATTCTTCTAATTATTAAAACTAACTCATTATAAGGGTGGACTTCCCCTTTAAAGAACAAAGGGGTAATATTCGGGCGGGATGATAATTGTCCTCGGATTAGTTGTCCTTGGATGTCCTGGGAGAGGGGGGGGGTAATTGTTCAATTGGGTATTTTTCCAGGGGTTATTGTCCTGGGGTAGTTGTCCTTGGGGGTAATTTTTTCGGGAGGTAATTTTCCGGGGGGTTATTGTCATTGGGTGGTAGTTTTCTGGGGGTAATTTATAGGGGTTGATTGTCCAAGGGGTAATTGTCCTGATACATTGAGTTATAATTATGTTGATCATAGGCAAATACAAATCTAACAGATGTATAAATAATGTACTTGAAGACTTAATTTGTAACCATTAGCCAGAAATTTAAAGAAAGTTTGACAACTTATTTGTCATCACTTATAACGTATCGCTAGAAAAATGACAATGAACTGTTTAATTTTGTGTACATAATATTGTATTTGATCTTTCTATGGCCTACCTGTTACCAAGTATCTTTGAACTAAGAATATTATAAGCATTTACAACTATGGTTTTCCTTCATTTGGAATGACCACGGTTGTTTTATTAGCTATTGAGTGAATGCAAACAATTTATGAGAACATGTAAAGGTTTTAGAAATATTGTATTGCAAGTATTTAAAGGTTTTTGAGGCATG
Source organism: Strongylocentrotus droebachiensis (assembly GCA_035222895.1). NCBI lineage: Eukaryota > Metazoa > Echinodermata > Echinoidea > Camarodonta > Strongylocentrotidae > Strongylocentrotus > Strongylocentrotus droebachiensis. Next base: position 20,159 of record JAVYIG010008247.1, on the reverse strand, counting down.
AAAATTAAAACATATTTACAAAATCTTGCCGAAGTATTAAGCGCGTTTATGTGCACTGAAAACAATTAGGCCTATTGATTCAATGACTGTGCACGTGCAAAAAATAGTTTAGTTAAGCTTAGTTTACTTTACTTTAGATAACTTTACTATACTTTATTTTAGTTTACTTTAGATTACTTAAGTTTACTTTACTTTAGTTTAGCTTAGTTTAATTTAATTTAATTTCCTTTAGCGATTCAAAAAATGTACAATTGGCATAAAAATGATTCTCTCGCCGTTTCCATACACTAATACGAATGTCAAATCATCATGATGAGATGAGAATGACACATCACATGTATATACAGTCATGTATAAAACCAATAAATAATTTAACATGATTATATTTTCTCTCAAACAAGTAGTTTCGTCTGCATGAAGCCAGAAGAGAGTTAACGCATCATCATTGCACTTAGTACTACTAATACCCTAATTATTACTCTCAGCCGGCTATAGGGTTAGACAGGACAAATCCCGATGATCATATTTTGCTGAATATGCATGTACAATCCATGTTCTTGTCTTCATCATGTGCGTATAATAATGAGATGAGTCATAAATAATTATCATATATATATATTTGTACATTTGTATATATACATTACAGCGTCATTAGACGGACATAATATGTAGTAAAAAAATGAGTCATTAAGTAGACATGGTGATTGGCAGGACATGTTCGTGTCCTGTTAACTAATTGCACAATAGAACTCATTCCCTCTACGTACGTTTTAGGCAGAGGAAACTTAAAGGCTTCCCCAAAAAAATACGTTTAATCATTAATCATTAGTTGAATTAGTTATATTGTTTTGAATTTAAGGTTAGGATTAGGGTTAGGGTTAGGGTTGGGGTGATATACCAGTTTTTATGATGTCCTGTTAATGTTTCATTTAGAGTTATATATAGATATCCTGATAATACACCATGTAGGGTTATATATGTATATGTATATATTATACACACTGATGTTTTCACATTAAACAATTTGATGTTTGTAAAGGAAGTTCGAGTAGGTTTTGAGACAAAATCTTAACAAATATTGTCTAAGGAATAAAACCCGAGACATCTTGGATGAGAGTCAGAAGTCTTAACAGTCAATATACCTACATTTAAAACATTTACATGTATTATGTAAAGGGGATTTCATTTTGATAACATTTGTATATATACAGGTTTAGAAATTATAACAATTGTTTGTGTTATTAATGATTGATTAAATGTTATACTCACTGATGTCTGCACATCAAAAAAGTTGATCTTTGTAAGTTTGTATAGGAAGTTTGAGTAGGTTTTGAGACAAAATCTTAATATGACTCAAAGTTTTGAAGTTAAAGGTTCAAGCGATGAATCTTTGTTTAAAGTGGTGATATTTAGAGCATTCCAAATAAGGTAACCCGATAATTTCTAGCCAGAGAAAGAAAGCGAGAGAGAGAGAGAGAAAAAAAAAAGAGAAAAAGAGACAGAGACAGAGAGAGACAGAGACAGAGAGAGACATTGAGAGACAGAGAGAGAGGGAGGGAGAGAGAGAGAAAGAGAAAGAGAGACAGAGACAGAGACAGACAGAGACAGACAGAGACAGAGAGAAACAGTGAGAGACAGAGAGAGAGAGGGGAGAGATAGACAGAGAGAGACACAGACAGACAGAGAGAGAGAGAGACAGAGAGAGACAGAGACAGACAGAGAGAGAGTGCATGAGGTGGATAAAGAAGGTGTGTCAATAAAAGACGACGTGACCCACTCCCACATCTTCGCCCACTCGAGGGCACTGTTTTCTCAGATGTTATCAAACTCGCCCCCCCCCCCCCCCCCTCCTCATGAATCCAGTTCCCTATCAGTAGGCTCAACTTATAATACGCCATAGTCAGAGTCAACCAGTGACACATGATTTGTATTGCTTCGAAATTCTTGAGCTTGGGTCTCCGCCCCTGGACCCCACGCTACGCTCTACTTGATCATTAATACTTTAGCCCACCATATACATGCTTACAGTTTCAAAGATTCCTGGTGCCATAAGTAGTATTAACACAAGGATAATAATACATTATTGATGATGACTATATTCATAATTAACAGTTAATTTTGGAGTCATGTGAAAATTGATTTGTCCCCATAAATATATTTCTTGAGAACGTGACATATCAAAGCTTACACCAAATATTTCAACAAAGGCCCAAATTCAACCAGTCCATCTTTCCTTTTAATTGAGTAACAACAAAAAATCAAATCAAACTCACAGGGGTGTAAACAATTAGATTTTAATTGTATCTTGCTTGCTTAGTGATGGTGACTGAGCCCTCTATCGTCTTCAAACTAATGATTTCTGACCTAATAAGAGTTAATTGTTAATCTTTAGGACACTTTAATTTTAGCATAAATTTGCACCAACTATCTAAAGGAGGGGCAGGAATGAAAACTGGTCATGAAATATCGACCTTTTGCGGTATTTTATCTGTACTGATAAAAAAAAAAGTATATTTTTAGCTAAATTGTGTATTTTGATCAAACGTCTAATACTTGTTTTCAATATTGGTATCTATTTTTGGCTCTTGTTTTGTTTCATTATGTTTTGTAACAGTTTACTATTTATTAATTTGTTTATTGGTGCATGTTAATCTAATGATATTATGTAGTACAATGCTCTCTTGCAAAACCCTTTTGTGTACTGAGATGACTACTCTGTATAAAGAACTTAGGGAATATCACCGTTAGATTCATTAAAATCCGAGCTGTTAACAAAATGTTCTTGAATGGTTAATCACAAGTTTCTGTGACATCAATACAGAGATGTTTTAGCACGCATGAAGACCAAATTGGTATTATGCATTTAATACGCAACGTACTATGATTATTTTAATCGTAAAGAACACAGAATAAACGAATAAATAAATAAATAAACAAAAACAAATCAAATGATAATTATTAATGAGCCTAAAGCTTGTTGTTAGTGGGTTTTAAAGGAGAGGCAGGAATGAAAACTGTTCACGAATTACTGACTACTTTGTGGTATTTTATCTATACTGATAAAAGTCGATATGGCGCTGCTCAGTGGCTGCCGGGCTCACGATCAATTGGGCCAAAAGAATTTCCGTTTCGGTTTAATAAAATTTGGAGTGGACTATTAGGCTATTATTATTATTATTATTAAGTATATTTTTTAGCTAAATTGTGTATCGTGATCAAACGTCTAATACTTGTTTTCAATATTGGTATCTATTTTTGGCTCTTGTTTTGTTTCATTATGTATTGTAACAGTTTACTATTTATTAATTTGTTTATTGGTGCATGTTAATCTAATGATATTATGTAGTACAATGCTCTCTTGCAAAACCCTTTTGTGTACTGAGATGACTACTCTGTATAAAGAACTTAGGGAATATCACCGTTAGATTCATTAAAATCCGAGCTGTTAACAAAATGTTCTTGAATGGTTAATCACAAGTTTCTGTGACATCAATACAGAGATGTTTTAGCACGCATGAAGACCAAATTGGTATTATGCATTTAATACGCAACGTACTATGATTATTTTAATCGTAAAGAACACAGAATAAACGAATAAATAAATAAATAAACAAAAACAAATCAAATGATAATTATTAATGAGCCTAAAGCTTGTTGTTTGTGGGTTTTAAAGGAGAGGCAGGAATGAAAACTGTTCACGAATTACTGACTACTTTGTGGTATTTTATCTATACTGATAAAAGTCGATATGGCGCTGCTCAGTGGCTGCCGGGCTCACGATCAATTGGGCCAAAAGAATTTCCGTTTCGGTTTAATAAAATTTGGAGTGGACTATTAGGCTATTATTATTATTATTATTAAGTATATTTTTTAGCTAAATTGTGTATCGTGATCAAACGTCTAATACTTGTTTTCAATATTGGTATCTATTTTTGGCTCTTGTTTTGTTTCATTATGTATTGTAACAGTTTACTATTTATTAATTTGTTTATTGGTGCATGTTAATCTAATGATATTATGTAGTACAATGCTCTCTTGCAAAACCCTTTTGTGTACTGAGATGACTACTCTGTATAAAGAACTTAGGGAATATCACCGTTAGATTCATTAAAATCCGAGCTGTTAACAAAATGTTCTTGAATGGTTAATCACAAGTTTCTGTGACATCAATACAGAGATGTTTTAGCACGCATGAAGACCAAATTGGTATTATGCATTTAATACGCAACGTACTATGATTATTTTAATCGTAAAGAACACAGAATAAACGAATAAATAAATAAATAAACAAAAACAAATCAAATGATAATTATTAATGAGCCTAAAGCTTGTTGTTTGTGGGTTTTAAAGGAGAGGCAGGAATGAAAACTGTTCACGAATTACTGACTACTTTGTGGTATTTTATCTATACTGATAAAAGTCGATATGGCGCTGCTCAGTGGCTGCCGGGCTCACGATCAATTGGGCCAAAAGAATTTCCGTTTCGGTTTAATAAAATTTGGAGTGGACTATTAGGCTATTATTATTATTATTATTAAGTATATTTTTTAGCTAAATTGTGTATCGTGATCAAACGTCTAATACTTGTTTTCAATATTGGTATCTATTTTTGGCTCTTGTTTTGTTTCATTATGTATTGTAACAGTTTACTATTTATTAATTTGTTTATTGGTGCATGTTAATCTAATGATATTATGTAGTACAATGCTCTCTTGCAAAACCCTTTTGTGTACTGAGATGACTACTCTGTATAAAGAACTTAGGGAATATCACCGTTAGATTCATTAAAATCCGAGCTGTTAACAAAATGTTCTTGAATGGTTAATCACAAGTTTCTGTGACATCAATACAGAGATGTTTTAGCACGCATGAAGACCAAATTGGTATTATGCATTTAATACGCAACGTACTATGATTATTTTAATCGTAAAGAACACAGAATAAACGAATAAATAAATAAATAAACAAAAACAAATCAAATGATAATTATTAATGAGCCTAAAGCTTGTTGTTTGTGGGTTTCAAAGTTTAATAGAATTGTAGGAACGAATAAAGCGGAGGGGGGGGGGGGGTATTGTAAAATATCAGGAAACGACCCCTTTCCATTTTCACACTGTGGCCTTGTTCCTTGGTACCTACATATGACGTCACCGTCAGTCGCGGTTCTAGACAGGGCCCCGATTTTTGTTTCTTATGCATAAGTTTATACGAGGCACACGTAGGAAATGAATGCGGAAAAGCCGTACCCCTTCCCTCCTCCAACTGCTCGTCTAATGTCCTTTGGCAGGGCATTAATCTACATTTCTAACTCCATACCCAGAGGAAGAACATGGACCTGATAGGATGACGAAAAACGTTTTGTTGGTAATTGCCATATGCCCTGACGGTGACAATATGGTAGGAATACTCCCCGGTGAGTGGAGAAGGTGCACATTGGAGTAATAATATCTGTAAAGCGCTTTGAGGCGGTAGTTCGTATTAAAAATATTGTAATATTATCCTGTCATCCATTGGACTAGATACCACTCAATGGACAAACCCAAGCTACGTCTCTTGAATTTAAATTTCTCTTCTATTTCCTTCTCCTGATCGGCCCACTACGTTTAAGTTGGTAATGAGTAATGATAATAATAATATTCGGTTCTTGTATAGCGCATATCACATTTAAACGTCTCTACATGCGCTTCCAAATGTTGATATTATTACCCCGGTTTCAGCCTATATAGCTGAAGCATTTCAAGAAATTAATTCTTGCCAGGTACCCATTTCCAACTCGACCACGACACCTCTACAGCAAAATATATTAGAAAGATGGGAGGAGAAAAGCCGGAAAGCGCAGTTTTCGTTGAGAGCGTCACGAACGAAATGATAGAAACTAGTGGCTGCGATACCCTCATTTACAGGAAGAACAAAAATTTGCATCAAATTACATACATAAAAGAAATAGGGTGTAGAAATAAAATAGAGTAAATGGGTGAAATCAAAGAAAGATTATGAATTGGAAGGTCATTTTATAGTTTAGAGGTATAGAGCAGTTCTGGTCATGCGATTGCATTGTGAAGGAAACGTTGTGGAATCGATCAGAAAAGGTTGATCATCTAGCATATAAGTATTGGTGTGTAATGCAAGGTTCTGGAATCATCAAAATGATAAGGAATTTGGCACAGTCTTGGTAAAGTTACAAGCACTGCATGTACACAGACAGATTTATATGGGACTACGCGATATCTATCCAATCCGGATAGATATAATAATTTACCAAATATATCAATTACTAGGCGGTTTCCTTTGAATCGTCACGTATTAGTCGAATATTTTTCACATGATTGGTAATAAGAGCTTCGATTTCATTTTTGAGAGAGGGGGGCGTTTCCAAAAATGGTCTATACCTTTAAAAGACGAGGAAAATAGATTAAAAGTTTATGTTTTCAGTATATTTCATACTATGAGGCCTCACGGGTATGACGATAGCAATCATCTAATAAAAAGCATATACCTATCTGTGCCATAAAAAATAACCCCCCAAAATAGATTATTCCACTTTACCAACCTTGCAGAGCTACCCATCTATATGTTAATGTAACTAAATACATCTCAATAAGTTTCGATTAATATTAATTGCTTGCACGCAATACAAGATTTGAAGGCGACATTGTCACATCGTAATTAAAAATAAATGCACTTACACAAATGCCATTTATCATACAGCAATACAGTAATACCATTACTTTGTTACCAGCCCCTGATGTAAGCAAGGTCGATACCTTATATTTTAACAAAGGGAATAATAAACGACAATCAACAAAGCAGGAAATAAATGCCACAAAGTATTAACTTGAGGGTCACACTTCAAATTACATCAACATCGATTCTCAACTCAAGGCCTAAAGTTTCTGAAGTGGATTCATAAGTAAAAAACAGAAAGTCAAAAACAGATTTGTATTAGTTTCGGATTCAAGCATCATGTTTATAAAATAGTAATTTGCATCACAACAGCTAGGAAAATTATCAGTCATTATTCTCTTAAATACTTTAGAAAGCAGATGTGAGCTTGGTTCTCTCCATGTAGGCCTCCAACATAATATTGCAAGGGATGCAAAGGCAGCAGGGGGCTAGCGCAGCCGGACAAGATGTGCAGATGGGTATCTTTCATTATTTCGTTGACTGCGTTATTATATTGAATCGGCAAAAGTTGAGAATCTTCCATTTATGTCCCTTTCTCAGACTACATAATTATAAAGTTGATGAGGCATAACAAGGAAGGGAGATATCTACACGACTATTGCTCATTGTGACCCTTCTCCATTATTATGAAGACTTTTTCATGACTGTCGTCTTCTGCAGTTTGGACGTGGAATCCCCTTAGTACGTCGGACTTATTATCATCATTCTTGAACTAAAACAACTTTTTACAATTGTTCTGGTCGACATCATGCCTACTCGTTGCAAAATATCGTCATGTACACGTATGTAAGCCTCATGCAGGGTTAGCTATAAGTACTCTAAACATGACTATGATGAAGATTTCGTGAACTCTTGATAAATCCTCAATAATTCTGTTAAAATAATATAATAGGCCGTACATAATTAAAGTCAATTCTGAACCGAAGGATTTAAGTTTTGCATGAGGCAGCTCGTTACTGGAAACTTCGTCTTCAATCGAGGCATCTAGGAAATCATCACGTTCGTGTCTCCTGTTATTCGTGCTACAGTCTTCCTAATCACTGTCTTCCTGTGGATTGTGGGTGCCCTGTCTTTGCTTTCTGGATCACTACCTTTTGAGGATGGTATACGAAAATTAGGAGTTGTCTCACCTGGGCCCCATGGATGCAGCCTTATAATTGCTGACCTTGGAACAAACGCGACCTGGATCTCAGATATGTTCCTCAAGATCTCCCAAGGAACACCATAATGCTTGATCTCTCATACAACAAGATTACAATGCTCTACAATGAATCTTTCGCCTATCTCTTAGACATAATCACGCTCTGGGTAGAAGGAAATGGTCTCCGACGAGTGGAGGAAGGAGCATTTGAGCCGTTGATTCATCTAAAACAATTATCCCTTCAAAAAAATCGGTTAGTTTCTCTTCCCTCTGGCTTATTCAGCTCAAACCATCGTCTCTCAAAACTCTTCCTCGTTGGAAACCAAATTGGTTTAATTCCAAGTAGTTCGTTACCATTGTCAAACAATATCACTTTGCTTTATTTGAGTTTCAATAACATTGTTACCATCAATCCCAACGATTTTAGCCCTTTGGAGAATTGCTCGTTGGCTAAACTCTCTCTGATATCGAATGCTTTACATGCTCTGCCATCCAGAGTATTTTCATATTTGAGGAAAGTTGGCACATTGTCTCTTGCACAAAATCTCCTTTCCGAACTTCACATTTCCTCACTTTTAGGAAATACCAACATTCAAAGGCTCTCCTTCAGAGGCTGTAAAATAAAAGGTATAGTTCCACTTAACTGCTCTTCCGTAACCTTGGATGGCCTGCCTACAATCATTAATTTGCGTTTGGCAGAAAACAGGTTAAGCTCCCTAGCAGACTTCACATTTAGGGGTTTAAATCGTACAAATGTTCTTGAACTTCGGGATAACCGCATATCTCTGATATCAAAAAGAGCTTTCTGTGGATTGGACCAGATGATTGAGTTAGATCTATCCCGTAATCACTTATCTTCCTTAACTTCCGGTGTATTTTCCTGTAATAAAATGTTACAGATATTAAAACTTGCATGGAATTACCTATCTAGTTTTTCAACTGATATACTATCTGGTCTGCCTTTTCTAACCCACTTAAGCCTTTCACAAAATAGCATCGGTGACTTTGTGAGCAATCATTCTCTGATAATTCCTTCCCTGGAATATCTGGATCTTTCTTTCAATAATTTCATATTGATCGAAAAGTTTTTCCTTTGGGGTATGACAAATCTCAAAATACTAAACGTGTCCCATAATGAAATTAAAAATGCTTACTCTCCCTTGACCTTCGCAAAGTTGGAATACCTGAAAGAGCTTCATCTCACAAATGAACAGTATCAAGGTATAAGTACAGTTTTTAGCTCCATGGGTCGTCTTTTTACATTGGATTTATCGTTTTCAAAATTGAAGTTTTTTTATACCCAAAGTCCATTCAAAAACACTTCGTCTCTTGTGACACTGGTTATGCGTGAAAACGAATTAAAGAGTACAGATTTGTTTAGTATGTCTAATAAATCACTTTTTGTTGGACTAAAATCATTGGACAAGCTAGACTTAACAGGAAATCATCTAGAAATCTTACAACCAGGAACTTTCAACCCTCTTGTGAAACTCAGAAAATTGTATTTGTCTAAATGTTCTATCAAGGTATTGAGTCCCAGAATATTTAGCAGTCTCGCTTTCCTATCAAGCCTGTATCTTGACCAGAATGAAATCACGATGATCCCTGAAGATCTGCTTCAAAGACTGCATCGCCTGACTGTCCTGGACATCAGCAACAATCAACTTGACTTGATTCCTAGGACATTGTTCAACGGAACTCCTTTTCTGCACAGCCTTTATATAGATGGAAACAAGATTTCCAAAATTAAACCTAAGACCATGTTTCCAAGAAACAGTAACCTGATACTAGATGCGTCTCGAAACCCCTTTTCCTGCACATGTGATCTTAGTTGGTTTGTGCAGTGGATCCGTTCTAGCAACGTTGATATCATTCATCCGAATGACACACTTTGTTCACCCTCTTCATTCGAAGAAGAAGTGCATTCATCTATCATGACATTCCATCCCGAGCAGTACTGTGGCATTAACATTCTGGCTGCCACATGTGCACCCTTTGCAGTTGTTCTTCTTGCATTGATATGCTTTATGGCTTACCGATATAAATGGTGGCTCAACTACAAGATCTTCCTCCTAAAGCTAGCCATCTGTGGTTACGAGGAAATCAACCATGACTTTGATGCACAGGAATATGAGTACCAGCTTAATCTTATGTACGTTGAAGATGACGAGGGGTGGGTGGACGAGATCATGAAGCCGGTCCTGCAGGAGAGGTTTCCACATCTGCAAAAAGTCGTTTGGGGCGACAACAACCTCAACATCTCGATGTTCTACATCAACGCTCTTCATTATGCAACTGACAACAGCTTCAAGACTGTCCTGTTGATTAGTTACAACTCGGTGGGTGATGCCTGGTTCCTGACCAAGCTGCGCATAGCCCTAGAGCATCTTAACGACACCAGGCTGGACAATGTCATACTGATTTTCCTTGAGGACATCGAGGATGATGACCTTCCGTACCTGGTACGGTTGTTCCTGAGTAAGAACAAACCTTACATGCTTTGGACCGAGGACGAAGATGGCCAGAAACTTTTCTGGGCCCAATTTGAAAAAAGCATGAGGACAAACAAGGCTTTCAACAATGTTATTCCTATTTAGTTTCAATTCAAATGGCAACAGCTCTTTGACAGATTTGTTCTTATATATAAGAAAATAACAAAAAAACTTTGGTTTGTTGCAACAGATTCATTCATTATTTGAAAATAGAGTATAGTACGTGACCAATAAATATTGTAATATTCTTCTATCTCACTAAACATGCTGACATGATCATTTGCCTGTACAAGTTGGAAATACATGTCCAGTATTTCCAACACAATTGTGAAAATTACCCCCGGAAAATTCCCCCCCCCCCTTAGGAAAATTACCCCCTGTAAATTACCCACCGAAGACAGTTACCCCACCCCCTGAAATCATCCCCTTAGACGATCACGTCCCTCCATTCCCGAGAACAATTACCCCCCGAAAAGGAATTCTTCTAATTATTAAAACTAACTCATTATAAGGGTGGACTTCCCCTTTAAAGAACAAAGGGGTAATATTCGGGCGGGATGATAATTGTCCTCGGATTAGTTGTCCTTGGATGTCCTGGGAGAGGGGGGGTAATTGTTCAATTGGGTATTTTTCCAGGGGTTATTGTCCTGGGGTAGTTGTCCTTGGGGGTAATTTTTTCGGGAGGTAATTTTCCGGGGGGTTATTGTCATTGGGTGGTAGTTTTCTGGGGGTAATTTATAGGGGTTGATTGTCCAAGGGGTAATTGTCCTGATACATTGAGTTATAATTATGTTGATCATAGGCAAATACAAATCTAACAGATGTATAAATAATGTACTTGAAGACTTAATTTGTAACCATTAGCCAGAAATTTAAAGAAAGTTTGACAACTTATTTGTCATCACTTATAACGTATCGCTAGAAAAATGACAATGAACTGTTTAATTTTGTGTACATAATATTGTATTTGATCTTTCTATGGCCTACCTGTTACCAAGTATCTTTGAACTAAGAATATTATAAGCATTTACAACTATGGTTTTCCTTCATTTGGAATGACCACGGTTGTTTTATTAGCTATTGAGTGAATGCAAACAATTTATGAGAACATGTAAAGGTTTTAGAAATATTGTATTGCAAGTATTTAAAGGTTTTTGAGGCATGAAAATTAAAACATATTTACAAAATCTTGCCGAAGTATTAAGCGCGTTTATGTGCACTGAAAACAATTAGGCCTATTGATTCAATGACTGTGCACGTGCAAAAAATAGTTTAGTTAAGCTTAGTTTACTTTACTTTAGATTACTTTACTATACTTTATTTTAGTTTACTTTAGATTACTTAAGTTTACTTTACTTTAGTTTAGCTTAGTTTAATTTAATTTAATTTCCTTTAGCGATTCAAAAAATGTACAATTGGCATAAAAATGATTCTCTCGCCGTTTCCATACACTAATACGAATGTCAAATCATCATGATGAGATGAGAATGACACATCACAATGTATATACAGTCATGTATAAAACCAATAAATAATTTAACATGATTATATTTTCTCTCAAACAAGTAGTTTCGTCTGCATGAAGCCAGAAGAGAGTTAACGCATCATCATTGCACTTAGTACTACTAATACCCTAATTATTACTCTCAGCCGGCTATAGGGTTAGACAGGACAAATCCCGATGATCATATTTTGCTGAATATGCATGTACAATCCATGTTCTTGTCTTCATCATGTGCGTATAATAATGAGATGAGTCATAAATAATTATCATATATATATATTTGTACATTTGTATATATACATTACAGCGTCATTAGACGGACATAATATGTAGTAAAAAAATGAGTCATTAAGTAGACATGGTGATTGGCAGGACATGTTCGTGTCCTGTTAACTAATTGCACAATAGAACTCATTCCCTCTACGTACGTTTTAGGCAGAGGAAACTTAAAGGCTTCCCCCAAAATATACGTTTAATCATTAATCATTAGTTGAATTAGTTATATTGTTTTGAATTTAAGGTTAGGATTAGGGTTAGGGTTGGGGTGATATACCAGTTTTTATGATGTCCTGTTAATGTTTCATTTAGAGTTATATATAGATATCCTGATAATATACCATGTAGGGTTATATATGTATATGTATATATTATACACACTGATGTTTTCACATTAAACAATTTGATGTTTGTAAAGGAAGTTCGAGTAGGTTTTGAGACAAAATCTTAACAAATATTGTCTAAGGAATAAAACCCGAGACATCTTGGATGAGAGTCAGAAGTCTTAACAGTCAATATACCTACATTTAAAACATTTACATGTATTATGTAAAGGGGATTTCATTTTGATAACATTTGTATATATACAGGTTTAGAAATTATAACAATTGTTTGTGTTATTAATGATTGATTAAATGTTATACTCACTGATGTCTGCACATCAAAAAAGTTGATCTTTGTAAGTTTGTATAGGAAGTTTGAGTAGGTTTTGAGACAAAATCTTAATATGACTCAAAGTTTTGAAGTTAAAGGTTCAAGCGATGAATCTTTGTTTAAAGTGGTGATATTTAGAGCATTCCAAATAAGGTAACCCGATAATTTCTAGCCAGAGAAAGAAAGCGAGAGAGAGAGAGAGAAAAAAAAAGAGAAAGAGAGACAGAGACAGAGAGAGACAGAGACAGAAAGAGACAGTGAGAGACAGAGAGAGAGGGAGGGAGAGAGAGAGAAAGAGAAAGAGAGACAGAGACAGAGACAGACAGAGACAGACAGAGACAGAGAGAAACAGTGAGATACACAGAGAGAGAGGGGAGAGATAGACAGAGAGAGACACAGACAGACAGAGAGAGAGAGAGACAGAGAGAGACAGAGACAGACAGAGAGAGAGTGCATGAGGTGGATAAAGAAGGTGTGTCAATAAAAGACGACGTGACCCACTCCCACATCTTCGCCCACTCGAGGGCACTGTTTTCTCAGATGTTATCAAACTCGCCCCCCCCCCCCCCCCTCCTCATGAATCCAGTTCCCTATCAGTAGGCTCAACTTATAATACGCCATAGTCAGAGTCAACCAGTGACACATGATTTGTATTGCTTCGAAATTCTTGAGCTTGGGTCTCCGCCCCTGGACCCCACGCTACGCTCTACTTGATCATTAATACTTTAGCCCACCATATACATGCTTACAGTTTCAAAGATTCCTGGTGCCATAAGTAGTATTAACACAAGGATAATAATACATTATTGATGATGACTATATTCATAATTAACAGTTAATTTTGGAGTCATGTGAAAATTGATTTGTCCCCATAAATATATTTCTTGAGAACGTGACATATCAAAGCTTACACCAAATATTTCAACAAAGGCCCAAATTCAACCAGTCCATCTTTCCTTTTAATTGAGTAACAACAAAAAATCAAATCAAACTCACAGGGGTGTAAACAATTAGATTTTAATTGTATCTTGCTTGCTTAGTGATGGTGACTGAGCCCTCTATCGTCTTCAAACTAATGATTTCTGACCTAATAAGAGTTAATTGTTAATCTTAAGGACACTTTAATTTTAGCATAAATTTGCACCAACTATCTAAAGGAGGGGCAGGAATGAAAACTGGTCATGAAATATCGACCTTTTGCGGTATTTTATCTGTACTGATAAAAAAAAAAGTATATTTTTAGCTAAATTGTGTATTTTGATCAAACGTCTAATACTTGTTTTCAATATTGGTATCTATTTTTGGCTCTTGTTTTGTTTCATTATGTTTTGTAACAGTTTACTATTTATTAATTTGTTTATTGGTGCATGTTAATCTAATGATATTATGTAGTACAATGCTCTCTTGCAAAACCCTTTTGTGTACTGAGATGACTACTCTGTATAAAGAACTTAGGGAATATCACCGTTAGATTCATTAAAATCCGAGCTGTTAACAAAATGTTCTTGAATGGTTAATCACAAGTTTCTGTGACATCAATACAGAGATGTTTTAGCACGCATGAAGACCAAATTGGTATTATGCATTTAATACGCAACGTACTATGATTATTTTAATCGTAAAGAACACAGAATAAACGAATAAATAAATAAATAAACAAAAACAAATCAAATGATAATTATTAATGAGCCTAAAGCTTGTTGTTTGTGGGTTTTAAAGGAGAGGCAGGAATGAAAACTGTTCACGAATTACTGACTACTTTGTGGTATTTTATCTATACTGATAAAAGTCGATATGGCGCTGCTCAGTGGCTGCCGGGCTCACGATCAATTGGGCCAAAAGAATTTCCGTTTCGGTTTAATAAAATTTGGAGTGGACTATTAGGCTATTATTATTATTATTATTAAGTATATTTTTTAGCTAAATTGTGTATCGTGATCAAACGTCTAATACTTGTTTTCAATATTGGTATCTATTTTTGGCTCTTGTTTTGTTTCATTATGTATTGTAACAGTTTACTATTTATTAATTTGTTTATTGGTGCATGTTAATCTAATGATATTATGTAGTACAATGCTCTCTTGCAAAACCCTTTTGTGTACTGAGATGACTACTCTGTATAAAGAACTTAGGGAATATCACCGTTAGATTCATTAAAATCCGAGCTGTTAACAAAATGTTCTTGAATGGTTAATCACAAGTTTCTGTGACATCAATACAGAGATGTTTTAGCACGCATGAAGACCAAATTGGTATTATGCATTTAATACGCAACGTACTATGATTATTTTAATCGTAAAGAACACAGAATAAACGAATAAATAAATAAATAAACAAAAACAAATCAAATGATAATTATTAATGAGCCTAAAGCTTGTTGTTTGTGGGTTTCAAAGTTTAATAGAATTGTAGGAACGAATAAAGCGGAGGGGGGGGGGGGGTATTGTAAAATATCAGGAAACGACCCCTTTCCATTTTCACACTGTGGCCTTGTTCCTTGGTACCTACATATGACGTCACCGTCAGTCGCGGTTCTAGACAGGGCCCCGATTTTTGTTTCTTATGCATAAGTTTATACGAGGCACACGTAGGAAATGAATGCGGAAAAGCCGTACCCCTTCCCTCCTCCAACTGCTCGTCTAATGTCCTTTGGCAGGGCATTAATCTACATTTCTAACTCCATACCCAGAGGAAGAACATGGACCTGATAGGATGACGAAAAACGTTTTGTTGGTAATTGCCATATGCCCTGACGGTGACAATATGGTAGGAATACTCCCCGGTGAGTGGAGAAGGTGCACATTGGAGTAATAATATCTGTAAAGCGCTTTGAGGCGGTAGTTCGTATTAAAAATATTGTAATATTATCCTGTCATCCATTGGACTAGATACCACTCAATGGACAAACCCAAGCTACGTCTCTTGAATTTAAATTTCTCTTCTATTTCCTTCTCCTGATCGGCCCACTACGTTTAAGTTGGTAATGAGTAATGATAATAATAATATTCGGTTCTTGTATAGCGCATATCACATTTAAACGTCTCTACATGCGCTTCCAAATGTTGATATTATTACCCCGGTTTCAGCCTATATAGCTGAAGCATTTCAAGAAATTAATTCTTGCCAGGTACCCATTTCCAACTCGACCACGACACCTCTACAGCAAAATATATTAGAAAGATGGGAGGAGAAAAGCCGGAAAGCGCAGTTTTCGTTGAGAGCGTCACGAACGAAATGATAGAAACTAGTGGCTGCGATACCCTCATTTACAGGAAGAACAAAAATTTGCATCAAATTACATACATAAAAGAAATAGGGTGTAGAAAAGAAAATAGAGTAAATGGGTGAAATCAAAGAAAGATTATGAATTGGAAGGTCATTTTATAGTTTAGAGGTATAGAGCAGTTCTGGTCATGCGATTGCATTGTGAAGGAAACGTTGTGGAATCGATCAGAAAAGGTTGATCATCTAGCATATAAGTATTGGTGTGTAATGCAAGGTTCTGGAATCATCAAAATGATAAGGAATTTGGCACAGTCTTGGTAAAGTTACAAGCACTGCATGTACACAGACAGATTTATATGGGACTACGCGATATCTATCCAATCCGGATAGATATAATAATTTACCAAATATATCAATTACTAGGCGGTTTCCTTTGAATCGTCACGTATTAGTCGAATATTTTTTCACATGATTGGTAATAAGAGCTTCGATTTCATTTTTGAGAGAGGGGGCGTTTCCAAAAATGGTCTATACCTTTAAAAGACGAGGAAAATAGATTAAAAGTTTATGTTTTCAGTATATTTCATACTATGAGGCCTCACGGGTATGACGATAGCAATCATCTAATAAAAAGCATATACCTATCTGTGCCATAAAAAATAACCCCCCAAAATAGATTATTCCACTTTACCAACCTTGCAGAGCTACCCATCTATATGTTAATGTAACTAAATACATCTCAATAAGTTTCGATTAATATTAATTGCTTGCACGCAATACAAGATTTGAAGGCCACATTGTCACATCGTAATTAAAAATAAATGCACTTACACAAATGCCATTTATCATACAGCAATACAGTAATACCATTACTTTGTTACCAGCCCCTGATGTAAGCAAGGTCGATACCTTATATTTTAACAAAGGGAATAATAAACGACAATCAACAAAGCAGGAAATAAATGCCACAAAGTATTAACTTGAGGGTCACACTTCAAATTACATCAACATCGATTCTCAACTCAAGGCCTAAAGTTTCTGAAGTGGATTCATAAGTAAAAAACAGAAAGTCAAAAACAGATTTGTATTAGTTTCGGATTCAAGCATCATGTTTATAAAATAGTAATTTGCATCACAACAGCTAGGAAAATTATCAGTCATTATTCTCTTAAATACTTTAGAAAGCAGATGTGAGCTTGGTTCTCTCCATGTAGGCCTCCAACATAATATTGCAAGGGATGCAAAGGCAGCAGGGGGCTAGCGCAGCCGGACAAGATGTGCAGATGGGTATCTTTCATTATTTCGTTGACTGCGTTATTATATTGAATCGGCAAAAGTTGAGAATCTTCCATTTATGTCCCTTTCTCAGACTACATAATTATAAAGTTGATGAGGCATAACAAGGAAGGGAGATATCTACACGACTATTGCTCATTGTGACCCTTCTCCATTATTATGAAGACTTTTTCATGACTGTCGTCTTCTGCAGTTTGGACGTGGAATCCCCTTAGTACGTCGGACTTATTATCATCATTCTTGAACTAAAACAACTTTTTACAATTGTTCTGGTCGACATCATGCCTACTCGTTGCAAAATATCGTCATGTACACGTATGTAAGCCTCATGCAGGGTTAGCTATAAGTACTCTAAACATGACTATGATGAAGATTTCGTGAACTCTTGATAAATCCTCAATAATTCTGTTAAAATAATATAATAGGCCGTACATAATTAAAGTCAATTCTGAACCGAAGGATTTAAGTTTTGCATGAGGCAGCTCGTTACTGGAAACTTCGTCTTCAATCGAGGCATCTAGGAAATCATCATGTTCGTGTCTCCTGTTATTCGTGCTACAGTCTTCCTAATCACTGTCTTCCTGTGGATTGTGGGTGCCCTGTCTTTGCTTTCTGGATCACTACCTTTTGAGGATGGTATACGAAAATTAGGAGTTGTCTCACCTGGGCCCCATGGATGCAGCCTTATAATTGCTGACCTTGGAACAAACGCGACCTGGATCTCAGATATGTTCCTCAAGATCTCCCAAGGAACACCATAATGCTTGATCTCTCATACAACAAGATTACAATGCTCTACAATGAATCTTTCGCCTATCTCTTAGACATAATCACGCTCTGGGTAGAAGGAAATGGTCTCCGACGAGTGGAGGAAGGAGCATTTGAGCCGTTGATTCATCTAAAACAATTATCCCTTCAAAAAAATCGGTTAGTTTCTCTTCCCTCTGGCTTATTCAGCTCAAACCATCGTCTCTCAAAACTCTTCCTCGTTGGAAACCAAATTGGTTTAATTCCAAGTAGTTCGTTACCATTGTCAAACAATATCACTTTGCTTTATTTGAGTTTCAATAACATTGTTACCATCAATCCCAACGATTTTAGCCCTTTGGAGAATTGCCTCGTTGGCTAAACTCTCTCTGATATCGAATGCTTTACATGCTCTGCCATCCAGAGTATTTTCATATTTGAGGAAAGTTGGCACATTGTCTCTTGCACAAAATCTCCTTTCCGAACTTCACATTTCCTCACTTTTAGGAAATACCAACATTCAAAGGCTCTCCTTCAGAGGCTGTAAAATAAAAGGTATAGTTCCACTTAACTGCTCTTCCGTAACCTTGGATGGCCTGCCTACAATCATTAATTTGCGTTTGGCAGAAAACAGGTTAAGCTCCCTAGCAGACTTCACATTTAGGGGTTTAAATCGTACAAATGTTCTTGAACTTCGGGATAACCGCATATCTCTGATATCAAAAAGAGCTTTCTGTGCATTGGACCAGATGATTGAGTTAGATCTATCCCGTAATCACTTATCTTCCTTAACTTCCGGTGTATTTTCCTGTAATAAAATGTTACAGATATTAAAACTTGCATGGAATTACCTATCTAGTTTTTCAACTGATATACTATCTGGTCTGCCTTTTCTAACCCACTTAAGCCTTTCACAAAATAGCATCGGTGACGTTGTGAGCAATCATTCTCTGATAATTCCTTCTCTGGAAAATCTGGATCTTTCTTTCAATAAATTCAAATTGATCGAAAAGTTTTTCCTTTGGGGTATGACAAATCTCAAAATACTAATTGTGTCCCCATAATGAAATTCAAAATGCTTACTCTCCCTTTACCTTCGCAAAGTTGGAATACCTGAAAGAGCTTCATCTCACAAATGAACAGTACCAAGGCATAAGTACAGTATTTAGATCCATGGGTCGTCTTTCTAAATTGGATTTATCATTTTCAAAATTGCGGTTTTTATCCCAAAGTCCATTCAAAAACACTTCGTCTCTTGTGGCACTGGTTATGCGTGAGAACGAATTAAAGAGTACAGATTTGTTGAGTATGCCCAATAAATCAATTTTTGTTGGACTGAAATCACTGGTTAAGCTAGACTTAAGAGGGAATCGTCTAGATAGCTTACAACCTGGTACTTTCAGCCCTCTTGTGAAACTCAGAATATTGTATTTGTCTAAATGTTCTATCAAGGTATTAAGTCCTAAAGTCTTCAAAAGTCTCGCTTTCCTATCAAGCCTGTATCTTGACCAGAATGAAATCACGAAAATCCCTGAGGATCTGCTTCAAAGGCAGCATCACCTGTCTGTCCTTTTCATCAGCAACAATAAACTTGACTCGATTCCTAGGACACTGTTCAACGAAACTCCGTTTCTGCACAGCCTTTATATGGATGGAAACCAGATTTCCACGATTAAACCTAAGACCATGTTTCCAAGAAACAGTAACCTGATACTAGATGCGTCTCGAAACCCCTTTTCCTGCACATGTGATCTTAGTTGGTTTGTGCAGTGGATCCGTTCTAGCAACGTTGATATCATTCATCCTAATGACACACTTTGTTCACCCTCTTCAATCGAAGAAGAAGTACATTCACCTATCCTATCATTCCATCCCGAGCAGTACTGTGGCATCAACATTCTGGCTGTCACATGTGTACCCTTTGCAGTTGTTCTGCTTGCAGTGATATGCTTTATGGCTTACCGATATAAATGGTGGCTCAACTACAAGATCTTCCTCCTAAAGCTAGCCATCTGTGGTTACGAGGAAATCAACCATGACTTTGATGCACAGGAATATGAGTACCAGCTTAATCTTATGTACGTTGAAGATGACGAGGGGTGGGTGGACGAGATCATGAAGCCGGTCCTGCAGGAGAGGT
>JAVYIG010008246.1:0-91513 GCA_035222895.1 Strongylocentrotus droebachiensis | reverse complement strand
CATACTAGGACAACAGGTCGATAAATTATCCGACTTCAACTGACATGTCGAAGCAACATGTCGAAGCAGGTTACTTGGTTACGGCGTAGAAAACTGACAAATCTACGTTTATATGGTGCGAGTAGTTGATGGTTAACACAATATAGATATACGTGTATATATATATATATATATATATAAGTAAGAATGTACATCCCTTGGTATCATTATTATATCGTGAGTTAAAAGCATTATGGCCACAGTTTCACTTGTAGAATAATTCACGTCTCTTTAAAGGTACTATGTCCCTTTTGCAGCCAACCTCAAATGCTGTAGAACTTTGCAGGAATTATGAATATGTCATGTATGTCCTATCTGTGAAATTTCAACGTTAGCAGTGTCCTCATATTCAAATTATGCAAGGAAACCCGTTTACTTGCTAGACTTCACTGTCAGACACTATTGAGTGACTGACTGGCTTTTTTTCTTCTTTGGTAATAACATACATGAACAGAGTTGTAAAGGGAACATGAGCATTTGTCTACATCAATAACCCACTTCTTGTGATGGCTAAGATTAAACTGATTGAATCTTTGCGCAGCATAAAACGTATGACCATTCGGTACAATTGTCTGAAAATCAAGACTATTACTTTTGGGCTCTATAGCCCTAAAGTCGATTTGACAACTAAAAGTCGTTATTTTCCCACTTAAAGACATTTTCAAGCCCCACCTTTTTTTAGGGAAGTTCTAAATTAGTATTATCTTTCAAATGCAGTTGAAATTTAACTTTTTCTTTTTTTGGCCTGCAAATGGGACATAGTACCTTTAAACACATGCGTCAAACGCGTGAGATAAACACAACAAGGATCCATACCAGAATATGTAAATGTGATGTTCAACAAGCCATCCAAATCTTGGTTTTTGCGTACTTAAAGTTGAGGTGTCAGAGGAGGTGGAGAAGGCAAATAAATCATGCTAAATGTGTATTGATAATGGTGATAAAAGTAAACGAATATGAAATGTGTAAATTCACTTAAAATCAAATGCTCAAGAAGCACTTTAGTAAAAAGCATCTGCATTATAAACAAAAGATAAGAGTATAATATAGAATAGACGAAAATGAAACAACAATTAATTATACGCCGAATCAAACAAATACGTTTAGAGACGAATTGTTAACACTTCAGCTGATCTCGAGGGAGATTATTCAGAAACGAAGAGGCCCTGCATGAAAATGGTTCCTACAGTGTATACCCTAATTAGTATTGAGCTTTGGAAAATGAAGAAATCAGGAGTTGTTAGAGCTTAAAGAGTTAAACGGAGTAGATTAGTTATTCGTTGTTTCTCTTAAAATCGTTCTTATTCCACTTTTCTGTCATTTCGATCCTAACACATACAGGATATGTAGTTTACTTAAGCTAAACAGCTAGGGGCCTTGCGAAAGCCAGTTTTGGATCTGAAAATGCCAATATATGACCTGGAATGACACGTAATTTGTTAAATCAATAAATGAATAATCTTCCTACTCGCTTGCCGATTTGTTTTCATAGTTTATCTCACCTCGAACTCAGAGATGCCATTCCTGCCTCAAATAATGCATTTACGTTCAAAGGATTACAGCAATTAAAGTGTTACAAAATAAATAGATTCTATTTGCATATAATGTATATATATGACAAACAATATGAACACAAATTATATAATTTCGTGCAAATGCGCGTCATTTCGGAGTCATCTGTGTAGTTTGCGTGTGATTAGTCACGTTCTCCATCCCAGCATGGCAAAACAGTTTTATGGGTCAATAGCATAACTATTTACCAAGCTATCACGTGAATATTTCACAACCCTTTATTATGACTGTTGGTCCCATGTGGTCCTAAAACTATTGTTCAATCTTACATATTTTTTCTTTTTACTTTTGAAGGAGTTCCCTAAGTTTAAAATGAATGCAATTGAAAACAATTGAGGGCTTGGAACTTTTAGAACGAGTTCAAGCAAATTTATTATATATAATCTTGCTTTAAAAGTATGTACATAAAGAAACAGTGATTTTGTGACTCGAAAATGTAATTTCTGTCAACCAATAATGTGTAATACTTGTATTATACAATCGTTCATCAAGCGCGTAGCAAGGATTTCATTTTAGGGGGGCGGTAGTGAGCGCGCTCCTAAGGGGGGGTGGGTGCAGGGAGGAGGTAGTTTCCCCCCTCTCTTTGCGAAGCGCGGAAGCTTTGACGTTTCACTAAATTGTTAGAGAAAGAAGACAAATCGTTGGACCGTTCTCGACTCTTAATCCTTATCTTAATTAAGTTTCTGTTGACGTTTCATTAGAGAAAGAAGACGTTTCGTTGTACCGTTATCGACTCTTAATCCTTTTTCTTCCTACGTCCTCTTCCTTTCTTCTTTTTTTCTCTCTTCTTTTTGGCCGGCGTTTTTTTTTTTTTTTTGGGGGGGGGGGGGGGCGACCACCCCCACCGCCCCCCCCCCCCCTTCCCTTGGCTACGCGCATGTATATGTATGCATGAAACATGTTACAGGCAAGTACTACTGAAACCTTTACATTCGATTAATATATAAACATTCCCTTGCGTATAGAGTTTTTGAACGAGGTCAAGCAAATTTGTTATATTAAATCTTGCTTTAAAAGTATGTACATAAAGAAACAGTCATTTTGTGACTCGAAAATGTAATTTATGTCAACCAATAATGTTTAATACTTGTATTATACAATCGTGCATGTGTATGCATGAAACATGTTACAGGCAAGTACTACTGAAACCGTTACATTCGATTAATATATGAAAGTTCCCTTGCGTATAGAGTTTTTGTCATTAAGCCCCCCCCCCCCCCCCCTGAGTATCTCACGAGTTTACATCGGGAAAAACACACTGAGATTGGTGCGGTCTATTTAAGACAAATCACTCTCACGAGCAGGGTTTTTCCAAGGGAGGTTCAATGTAAGTTTGGGGGTAATTACATAGCCATTCATTTCATCGTAAATTCCCGAATTTAAAAAAATACGGCTTTGTACTGTAAGTGTAAATATCCCTAACCCGCTATGTTAAGATTGCAGTACACCAAAGTAGACATAAAACATGTATTAACAGCCAACTATAAAGCCAAACAAATGAACAAACGCAAATAAAATGGTGTCTTGACTCGCATCACACATAAAACAGAGAAATGTCAAAATATATTTGCTCAATATGATTGATTATACACTATTACTGTTCTACTTGATTGAACGACTAGAATCTTGGAAACATAAAACCAAACATATTATGGCCAGTAGTATATAAATATACTAATTTGGCAATCTTTTTTTACAAACTCAAATCACAGACGTATGACAAAAGATAGTTCATTTATATTTTGATGTTGATACAGATATTAACGCACTTTAATTGTCACAAGTTTAATGTGTTCATTTAGTTACATTTGCTGGCAGTGATTTAAAACATTTGACGTCATATAGGCGTCTATCTGGCGTAGGGAGGGGTTGTAGGGGGCAAAGTCCCCCTTCCCCACTTGTAAAATACCCCTAACATGCTCCTTTTTATTTTGATAATTATTTTCATATTCTGTTTACCTAAAATAAGTGCCACTATAACAATCTGATGATTGCGACATTTTGTATGACAAGTAACACTTTTCCTTGCAAATAAGTATCCATTTCCCTATTTGCAAATGCCCCTTTTCACCTTTGAAATTTGTCCCACTTCATAATATCTGATAATTGCTCACTTTTACTCTGACAAATGCGCCTTTTAAATTTTCGTGAAGGTCCTTTTCTCTTCCGAGAGAGGACTTTTTCATGTTTTGTTCTTCAAATTTGATAAGTGCCCAACTTCAATTATCATATGTTAGCCCGGTTCCTTTTGATTGGGGCCCCTCGTCTTTTTTTTCTCCAAATTTGTTCATGGTATCTTCCCGCATATCACACGTTGACTACAGCATTTTCCACCCACGTCTGTTATCTGTCGTTGTAGTAAAACTCCTGCATTATCTTTTGAAGCTAGCTATTATGTCTTCCTCCAGATGTTCTCGGCTTCCTATACGGTGTTGTATTTTCTACTTTTCCTTCCAACAAATATTTCAAGAGACAATGTTGTCTTATAATGTTACCCAAATTCTTCTTCTTTCTTTATTAAAACTATTTCTACAAGGATATCGTATACGTGACTTTCTAATCATTTATCATTAAGGCAAAACTCTTCACTTTTGACAGTATTCAGAGATTATTGCATATCTTCCTCCTTGTGTACACACTGTCAATGTCATCAGCACAGCAGCGCAAATCACTGATGTTCACAACTCCAATACTGGCACTCTTCATATCTGAAATTTCCCTGAAATATCAACTCTGTGAACGGGTTGTACCAAGTTGGGGGCAGATAATAATTCTCTTTTGATATTTTGTAAATCTGGTGATGTCATTACTGATTTGGATTGGAGCTGTTTGTTCCCAGTGCTGTTTGGAGATGTATGTCCTAACCCAAAGGTGACCCTTTGTGAGTGCCTCGTCCCCCTTTCTTTTTGGTACCCCCTCCCTCCTTGTCAAGGTGCGCAGTTGTCTAACCATACTCTGCCAATTATTTTGTATGCCAAAGAAGAAAGAGAACGAAATACATGTATAGATAATCCTGCGAATACTCAGTTGCACATACGTATGGAAATGAGTGTCTATTCAACACTCTTTTCTGCCTCTCTTTCTGACTTTCGGCTTTCTTTCTCCTGACTTTCCTTTCCCTTATTCTCGCACAGATTAAAAAAAAAAAACATGAATCATTGAATTCACTCTGTCGGTTTATCCTCTACTCCCGTCTCACCCTCTCTCTTTCTCGTTTCTCTCTCCCTCTCTTCAATTATCTCCGAGTCCCTCTGTACCTTTATCTTTCTTTCAATATTTCTATGATATCACGGACATATGTCTACTGATGCAATGTTCTTGTGTGTATATTGTTTTTATGTTGTACATTATAATACACTATTGTTAAAACCAATTTGTATAATTATGTTGACTAATCATAGTTGTAAAATTACCCCATTAGTAGGTGCTGCTGGTCATATTTATATACAAATAAATTAACGAATAAATCAATAAAAAAGTAAATGATTATCATCATCATAACTTTCAGCTAAAACAAGCCAACTCTTAACTGTAACATTCTCTTTTTATGACTCTTAAATATAAATAATTGTTTTTTTCTCTAATATGAAACAACAAAATTAACTACTCACGTTCTGTGTATATCAGTAGGCCTTTGAATGCAGATCAATGACGTCTTTCACCGCCTTTAGTTTAGATGATCTGAACGACGAGTTGTTTCGATGTAATAATGGAATAATGAACTATAAACTACTAGTTAACAGGTCTAATGATATAGTCTGTAATGGCAATCCGTGTAGAAAAATAGATCCCTGCTTAAACACGGCGGTGCTTGCGGCTCAAATTGATGAACACTGGGAAAATGATGAGACGAATTACTTAAAGACAAGCATTCTGAAACGATTTCAGTTCTGTTATTCTATTCTAGTCATTTGTTTTCTGTCCAAACTCATCGCCACCAGAATCATGTATTAATGTGCTAAATTTGAAATAGCCCTCTTGATATAAGAATAAACATTACAAATTAAGTACCAAGCCCCAAGCAGACCACTTTATAGCAATCCACGAGGAAGAAATAACATGCATCGTCAGCAAGTCCAACCGAAGTGGATCAAGTCAATATTTGTGATGGGTTTCACTTTGGCACGTAATGGCAATATCATAAATCTTGTAACCCAGACAGTATATGGGGGGTGTGTGGGGATGGGTAGTTTCTTTTTTGTTCATGACTGATAAAGAATATGAAGATAAATGTTGATACTTTCTCGGGTAATCCCACGTTGCTTTTGCATGATGGGTGAAGTTTGCTAAAAATAGTTGAGATGATAAATTCCCCTGTATCATGTCAAATCCTTGTATTAACACCAACAAAAAGCTTGAAAGTGTTCACCAAAATTGTCATGCTTGTGTACGTAGTCTTTCAATGCATAGTGCATGTGATCTTCAACAAGGTTGATTCTACTTCATTTTCTTCATTTTTCTGCAAACTTCACACTAAATATCAGTTTCATTCGCTTTAATCAATCGTTCTCAAGTGATTTCATACAGTGTTATTGTTATTCACAATATTATTTGTAGAGCAATACTCAACATTTACTTAAAGGCTGATTTATAGTCGTTCTAGTTGATTGGAAGTTTGAGCCCCCCCCCCCCCCCTCCTCATTCCTTCAACCCCTCTAGAAAAAAGCACGCTCCTCTTGATTGCCGCCTTATTTCTATAATTCCATCCCGCCTCAACTGACAAGACAATGTTTTATTGGGTGCTAGTAGTTGATGAATAACAGAATTGTCATAAATGCATGCAGATTATATTTACGTAATACCTGATAATGCATATTATAATAAATGTAAATATAATTTCGTGCAATACCGCGTCGTTTCTGAGTGACCTTTACAGTTTGCGTAAGATAAGCGTCTGCATCCCTTCCTATCATATTAAAATCGTAAGTTAAAAGCACTATGGCAATAATTCACACCTCATAAAGAATATCAAATTAAATGTAAATATCATTACTGCAATACCGCGTCTTTTCTGAGTGACCTTTGTAGTCTGCGTATAAATAAGTAAGAAAGTATACCCCTTGGTATCATATTAAAATCACGGGTTAGAGGTATTATAATAAAAACGAATTTTCCTTCAAATAAAGTTACCCCTCTTTAAAGATATACACCGGTAGTGATAAAATTGCGGTTCAAGGGCTTTGTGTACAAAATATCCATTCAATATTATTTAAAAATTGGCTTCAGATGTTTAGATTGCAATAATTCAACCTAAATTCGCAGAAAAATTAAATCTATGCCAAAATGTTCCATTTTGAAGTGCATTCGCGATATTTATCCAGACCGGATCGATAGGATAATACGAAATATATCAATTAGTAGGCGGTGTGATGTACGATTTGGCGAACCAACCCAGTTGCCCAAGTCCCATAGTAATGACACAATGCACCGCTGTAATTTGGTTATATACACACTGTAGCAGGCAAGGTTCAATCTGCAATTTAATAAAAAGATAAACAATAATAAATCATCTTGCATAAACTGACATGAAAATAACATATGTATCAAATTAAATATACCCTGACAATCCTAATAACTATCTGTTATCATAAAAAAGGAAAACAAACAATGCCTTTCTCACTATATAGAGTACCGAAGCTGTGACGTCATAAAAATCTATTTTTAGAATTTCTCAATTTTTTCTTCATTTTCCGAAAGAACATCAAAAATAATGTCCAAATGTCGAAAACCAATTGAATATGTTAAATATTGGCTGAGATATGACCATCTGAATAAATATACTCCCCATAGGAACTAAGTGTTCTATGCTCTGGCTCCTAATGGTTAGGAGCCAGAGCATAGAACACTGAGCTCCCATAGGACACATATTCATTCAGATGGTCATATCTCAGCCAATACTTAACATATTCAAGTGGTTTTCGACATTTGGACATTATTTTTGGTGTTCTTTCGGAATATGAAGAAAAAATTGAGAAATTCTAAAAATAAATTGTTGATGACGTCACACTTCTCCACTCTATATCTGACTACGGTAAATACATGCAACAAATAATGACTCACCGACGGTGACTTTGTATTTCTCCAAGGTCATATCATTCATGTACTACTACGTACATGTAATACGCACTACCGTGCACGACAATTACGTAACCCACATTGTACACGTGTACAATCTTTAACGTGAACAACTCATTCATGTCATTATTTCATCAACCCATATTAGTGTCATAAACATCATATTTCATCAAGCTATCTAGCTGTAAAGACAATATAACTCATAAACTTCAAGATAACACATTCATTTCTACTTACATCATTGGGCTTGTATCACAAAATTAAACGAAAACATAGGCAACTCTGGGCAGCAACTATCCCATGACGTGGAAAATCAGTAACACACAAAATCCAGTACGCCCTCAAGCGGCCTAAACCATACACTTTCTACAAAGCGACGCCTGTGACATCACAAGTATCTGCTTCAAGCAGAACGTCATCCTGTACTCCACATTCCGGCCCTCTTAAATGAGAAGCCTTTCTGAACATTTAACAATACTTTGTTCATTTGAAACATTTCAAAATTAAGTCTATCCACAATTGCTACTTGCAATAAATCATTGTTCCTTTAAATTCTTCAACTTTTTATACTGTTCAAGTGACCTTTTTTTTTTCTTCACACCTTTAAATAACAAATCACCCTTAACCTATTCAATGATCTTGACCATTAATATTAACATAAAATATCTGAAGCAAACAACTAAGTAATTTCAAAAGCTTTGACATTTGCATAAAATGCACCAAGTGTATATCAAATGCACTACATGAAGCAAATATCCTTCTCAACATCACCATGACAACCATATTAGAACTCCCAACACTCCTTGCCAGAATTTAGAATCATTTTGGAAAACATCGACTCCAAAGATAACTGTAAGCAACCACGCTGCTTCCTCACTATAATTCCCGACACCAGGAATGACACTAAAAATGTTTTAACCCAAAACTAAATCTTCCTACTGACTCAGACGATGGGAGATCTGAGAGTGATGTGTCAAGTTCAAAATACAACCAACAACTTGACTATACCGTAAACACATATTTTATGTTTGTTAGTAACTTTCTACTCAAGCTTCACATGAAGAGCTGAACTCTTGACCTTTCCTATTTGAATACCCTTTGTATTTGTAACACTGTACTAAAAGGCAAACTACATGTATACTACATGTGCCTTGACAAGAGGAATGATAAATTTCCCATTATGCTTAATTCCTGATAATCAGGCATACTTTCAAATAAAATTTGCATATATTGCATTAATCAACATGACAACTAGTAGAACCTTTCTAAACACAACTCACATTTTCTGTGTCTGAATATGAAATAATCTTTTACAACTTTACCACTATACTACCAAGAAAATGAAATGCTAACCAATTCTGGAATAAATTCCATCTTAAATCAGAATGTTAAATGAAGCAATACATTTACATAAGTAAATATACAGTAATCTGATAAACACTGAAGCTACATGTAAATTACCATCAAACAACATACACAACTGCACATTTACTGCAACTTAAATGCTGCTAAATGCCATGTTTACATTTTACACTGGAAAATAACAAATCGTGTCAAAATTTGCAAATTACTCCATAACTTCAAGTGTAATACACTAATGTTCATTAGTTCATGAGTCTTTGAATTGCAGACAGTCATTTTTCTATAAATGTATCAGTTTATGTCTTCTTCTTGTAAGCCGTTCAGTTTCTTAATTCTCAGTTACATGTATCAGTCACTGTTGAGTTGCTATGGTGACTAAATCTGCATCGTCGGACAGATCAATAGACGATTCATATCTCAACAAAAATTATATCCTCGCGTTGAATACGAATTGTCACATTTTGACACTTTCACGTAAAATAAATGTTGGCGATATCAATAACATTTCTGCACTAATTGGATCCTTCTGATTTCCAATCATAAATCACTGACAAACGATCTTCATATGATCATATCTCTGCGAAGACATCCTCTAAGACACAAATTCTCCTTGATCACAAAACTTATATATCTCAAAAAATTCTCTTTTTTATCATATGAATAAACATCACATGATCCATGAATTCCAAATGAGGGCAATTAACAATCTCATTCCAAAATCAGGCACAATTTCGAGATAGGACGAACAATTACGCTATTCTTTGTCTTGATGTTCGCACTACGGGTGAAGCCTTTCTTGTCTGGGAAAGTTTGAAGTACTCTTCCCAGCAGCCACGAATTCCGCGGAGTTTTTGCATCGGCAACCAGCACCAAGTCACCAATCTGAAGATTGCGATGCGATGGTACCCATCTTTCTCTTCTTTGCAACTGCGGTAAGTACTCTCTAGACCAGCGCCTCCAGAATACGTCGGCGAGATACTGTACTTGACGCCACCTCCTTCTCGAGTAGACATCTGATCTGTCCGTCACTGTTGGTGGCAGTTGCGGCTTCCTGTTCAGCAGAAGTAGGTGATTGGGAGTCAAGGCCTCAAGATCATTGACATCATCTGATACTCTTGTTAGAGGCCTGTTGTTGACGATGCTCTCAATTTCGCAGAAGAGAGTTGTCAGACTTTCACCTGAGAGCACCTGTTGCTTAGTTACTGCCAGTATGAGCTTCCTCACAGTCCCAATCTGCCTTTCCCAGACTCCTCCAAAATGGGAAGCAGTGGGTGGGTTGAATGTCCATTTGATGCCATTCTGGAGCAGGTCTGCGCTGATTTGAGCTTTGTTCCACCCATCTATTTCTCTTTTTAGCTCTCTCTCAGCTCCAACAAGATTAGTGCCATTATCTGAGAGCATCTCCTTGATATTGCCCCTGCGAGCGATGAAACGACGAATGGCACTGATACAAGAGTCCGTATCCAAAAAATGAGCGACTTCCAAATGAATGGCGCATGTGGTAAGACATGTAAACATGACTCCATATCTCTTCTCCATGCTGCGACCCCTTTTAACCTGAAAGGGGCCGAAATAGTCAATGCCAACCTTGGAAAATGGAGGCTCGTCAGGTAACAGTCTATTCTCAGGCAGGTCAGCCATCTTCTGACTCATCATCTTCCCTCTTTGCCGCCTGCACATGACACATCTGCTAATCATGCTCCTGATAGCTGCTCCTGCACCAAGCATCCAATACTTCTCACGGAGCACGGAAAGGACATAATTTCTTCCACTATGCCCTGCCTTTACATGAACATCTCTCAAGATCAGATCTGACACGTGACTTCCCTTGGGTAAGACGACTGGGTGTTTAGCCTCTAATGGTAGAGCTGATCTCTCTAATCTTCCTCCAACTCTAACCAAACCCTCGTCTATCTTAGGGTCCAGCTTGTAGAGTTGACTTGTCTTTGTCACTTTACCAGCTGAATCGGTCAATGATTCAATCTCCTTCTGGAAGAAACATTTGTGCACGTAATGCAAAATTCTCTTCTCTGCTTTCTGCATGTCGTCGTAACTGATCCTTTTGAAGTCCCTCAGCTCTTGCTCTGTCTGTGTTTTTCCTTTGAGTTTCAACCACTGCATGAACTTCAATAGCCAGCTCACTCCCCTCCTCAGCTTATACCAGGAAGAATATGTGTTGATAAGCCTTTCCAATGACTTCTCCTCTGACTGAGTTGTGAATGCACTGGCATTTTCTGTAGGTGGTTTGATTTCTGGATCACTTGGTGGCACTTGCAGATCAGCAGGAGCGATAGGCCATTCCATCTCATCAGCACATAGGAAGGATGGTCCCTTGAGCCATCTGCCATTGAGCTTGTCTGGCGTTAGACCTCTTGATACATCATCAGCTGGATTCTTTTCTGTGTTGACATATCTCCACTGCCTGGGCTCTGAGGCATCACGGATGGTAGATATCCTGTTAGCCACAAATGTCCGAAAGCGCTTGTTGTCACTGCGGATGTAATGGAGGACTATTGTGCTATCTGTCCAAAAGACAGGCTCATTCAAGGGAAAGTCCAGCTCCTTTCTGATCTTTCTATCCATTGTGACTGCAAATGCTGCTGCCGTAAGCTCTAAGCGAGGTATTGTCATCTTCTTCAAAGGTGCTAATTTTGCTTTAGCCAGAATTATGTTGCAATGGACTTGTCCTCCTTTACTGGTCATGCGCAGGTAAGACACTACACCGTACGCCGACTCAGATGCATCACAGAAATGATGCAGTTGGTACTCGTTCACATCATCAAAGGGTCTGAAACACCTGCTCACTCTGAAGTTGCTCATTAAGGGAAGCCATTCTTTCCATTTTAGCCACCTGGAATGGTGTTCATCTGGAACTGGGTCATCAAATCCAAGCTTCAGAGCAGTTAGATCCTGGAGGATTTTCTTGGCAACCAAGACGAATGGACTGGCATATCCATAGGGGTCATATATTGATGCTATCTCACTCAGAATTCCCCTCCTTGTTACTGGTTTGCCCTTGGGGGTGATCTTGTAGGTGATGCAGTCCAGTTCTACATCCCATGTTACTCCAAGTGCCCTTTCTGCTGGAAAGGCATCCCGATTCAAATCGAGTCCCACAATGTTTTTAGCTCGATCTTCCAAAGGCACAGACTTGATCACAGCTGGGTTGTTGCTTATCCACTTGGTCACTTCGAATCCACCCCTCTTGAGCAGAGTCATGAGTTCAGCTACAAGCTTGATTGCATCATCTTATATTTTTCATGAAACGAGACAGTCATCTACATAGAAGTTACGACCGACAGCATCCACTGCTTCTGAAGAATATTCGGTCTTGAGTTCTTCTGCTGTATTTCTAAGGGCAAAACTACAAACACTTGGGCTCCATGTCCCACCGAATAAGTGAACACACATCCTGTAAGCCTTAGGATGTTGGATAAGATCTCCTTCTGGCCACCACAGGAAGCGAAGAAAGTCTCTCTGCTCACGAGGGACTCTAACTTGGTGAAACATTGCCCTTATGTCTCCCATAATGGCTATAGGTTCTTGGCGAAATCTGAGCAAAACACCAAGAAGGTTGTTCGTCAAGTCTGGACCCTGAAGTACCGCATCGTTCAAAGAAGTTCCATTGTACTTGGAAGCACAATCGAAGACAATTCTTGTCTTTTCTGGTTTATTTGGATTGAATACAGGGTGATGCGGTAAGTACCAGACTCCTTCATCCTTCCCAAGATCCTGGTCCTTAACCTCTTCAGCATACCCTTCATCCAACAAAGACCTCATTCCTTCACTGTACTTAGCACGTAGACAATCATCCTTTACCAGTCTTCTCTTCAGTGACTCTAGTCTGGTTAGTGCAACTTGGATGTTATTCGGCAGATCTTCAGGCCTCTTCCGAAATGGAATGGGAAGTTGATAGTGATCACCATCTCTGCAAACTCCTTCCTGCCAGGTCTTCAAGGCTTTCTGATCATTGATGGACATGCTCTTTTCATCATCATGAAGGTATTCTGTCCCTTCTAGCTTCCAAAATTTGTGAACTTGTTCTTCCAGGAGCATGTTACCATCATCAGAGATGAAGCTAGACGAGGCTTGAAAACTCTGTAAACTACTTCCATTTCCAAGTGGACCATTTAACGTCCATCCAAGTATTGTCTTGACAGCATAAACTTCACCAGGTTTACCTGCTTTGATTTCAAGTGGCATCAGGGCTTCAGGCACATCTTGTCCAATCAGTATGGTTACTTGGTTCTTCCCCGTGGCTGGAAGATCAATGCCACAAAGATGTTGATATTTCGAAATATCTTCCTCCCTGGCCATGTTTGCAGTACTGATGTTAAGGCTCGGACGAGTTAGAAATTCAGCCTCTATCTTCTTGTCTGCTGTGGAACCTTTAACCCTCAACTTGACAGCTTCACATTCCATTGCTCTTTTAGGGCTTTCCAGTGTTGAGACCTTAATGACTTTCTATTTCCCCTTTGTCTGGAGCACATCTATTAATTCGTGCAGACAGAATGAGTTTGTAGAACCAGGGTCCAGCAAAGCTAAGGTCTCAATGCTTTCTCCACCATCTGCAGCACTGACAGTAACCGGAATTATTGGAAGGGCTACTCTGCAACCTCCGGCCCTCGTGGCATTGGAACTAGCATGAGATGCTACATCATAGTCAGTTTGAGTTGATGAGTCATTCGATTCCCTTCTTGTTCTCCAAGGTGTAGGATTTCCTGAAGATGGTCTCATCCTTCTCCCGGTATGGAGGAACTTGGTATGCCTTTGATTGCACCCCTTGACTGAGCAGGTCCTATTAAGGATGCACTTTGAGGATACATGACCAGGTAACAAGCAATTGAAACATAGCCTGTTCTTGAAAGCAAAATCAAAGCGTTCATCAGGCTCCATGGCTTTAAATTCCTGACAACCGAAAAGGTCATGGCTGTCCTGACACACGATGCAGTTCTTGGTCTATGAATTCACAGAGGTAGTAAACATGCTTGCCTGACCTCTACCTGACACAAATCTTTCCTTTACACTCCTTGCACTTCCTAGATTCTTTGGTCCACCCATAAGTAAGGCTCCAAATACAGGATCATTGAGTTCATCAGCTGCGCCGGTGATGAATTCAACTGCATGCTGGATGTTAGGCTGTCTGCCACTATCCCTGATGGTCTTTACGAAACGCAACCACCGGCTCTTCAGATGGAATGGCAAACGTTCAATGACCTTCACCAGCTCACTTCTGCTGCTCATCTCGTGAAGCATTCCAAGGGCCATCAAAGTTTCAGCACAGGTCTTTAGCTGATCAGCAAAATCCCTCAGATGTTTAGGATTGCTCTGAATAACTGGACCTTCCGTGACCTTCCTAATCCAGGCGTCACTGATCTTATGGTCACTTCCAAAGCGATCTATCAGAAGCGTTCTGGCATGAAAGTACCCATCATCTTGATGCATCATGAGACAACATTGGATTATGTATTTGGCAGCTCCAGTACAAAGATGATACAACTTGAGCAGCTTGGCGTTATTGTCCAATGACGAATTTCCAATGACACTATCAAATGATCGTATGAACTCAAAGAAATTCAATGGTTTACCATCAAAAGACATAATGTTGGCACTTGAAATTGTGATGGCTTCCAACAGCTGTTGATGTTGTCTCTGTCCTTGCTGTAGATGATGTAAGATGTCAGAGTCCATCTTACCAGTTATCTTATCATCTTGACTGGTCAGTGCCAGGTTTTCACTTGCTGGCTTTATTCTCGTTCTTATGCTAGGAGTCCACTGTGCCAACGCCAGTTGGTGCCAGTTCG
The DNA here is from genome assembly GCA_035222895.1 of Strongylocentrotus droebachiensis. Classification (NCBI taxonomy): domain Eukaryota; kingdom Metazoa; phylum Echinodermata; class Echinoidea; order Camarodonta; family Strongylocentrotidae; genus Strongylocentrotus; species Strongylocentrotus droebachiensis. Next base: position 76,661 of record JAVYIG010008246.1, on the reverse strand, counting down.
CGCCAAAGATTATGTGATTGGCGCGTAGTGGCTCGCTGTGGCGCCGAATTAATGTCCGCTCGGCATGTGTCGCCAAGTGGAATAAACTGGGTGCCATATGGCGTGCGCCAAATGCCACCCGGCTTGCTCCAAAATGTTGCGCCAGTTTGCGCCAGTTCGCGCCATTACACGGCCATTTGATTCCAAAATTCGCCCTGTTGGCGCCATTCGCGCCAATAGACGGCTACTTTGCGCCACTTGGTGATTAGTTTGTGCCAAAGGTCGCCAAATTGGTTTGAACTTGCCGCCGCTTGGCGCTACTTGCCGACTATATAAATACCGGCCATCGGCTACCTGGTTCAGACCCTCCTCAGCTGCTGTATGAACAACATCTCTACTAAATATTTACAATTTTGATATCTCTGAGGCTTTTGATAACGTTGGAGTGATGATGCTGCTTTGGCGGGCTCTGTTGGAATTATTTGCCACTTGGCGCCAAGTGGCGCCATGTGGCGCGAAATCTCATTGGCGCAACTTGGCGCGCGCCATTACATTCCAGTGGATTCCAATAGGCGGATTGTTTGCGCCAAAGGGCGATATGTTCGCGCCATTTGGTGCCACCTGGCGGACACTTGGCGCTGATTGCTCGATCCAAATGGCGCGACGAAAATTTCAAACATTTTGAAATTTTCTTGCCGCCACGTTCAAATTTGGTGCCGTTACGGGCCACCACGAGCCAGTTGGGAGGCAGTTTGAGCCACTATACGCCACTAGGCACCTTATTGGCGACACTAGGCGCCACAGTAAATTGCATTGGCGCAAACTGGCACAAACTGGCGCTGGCCCAGTGGACTCCTAGCATAACAGGAGTTGATGAACCTTGTTGGGAAGGTTCAGTCTTGGAAGGCTCAGTCTTCTGTTCTATGGATTCAGTCGTGTTTCTAACAGGTACATTCTCACTCTTGATGTTGGACTGAACATTGGACCGAGTACCTTTATACACAGTTTCTTCCGCTTCTGCTATCTTCAATCTAGTCTTCAGAAGAAGCTCAGCTTTCCGTTGTTTTAGCTTCATTTCTTCGAGCTCAAGCTCTTGTTGGTCTTTAAGAGCTGCGACTTCTGCGGCTAAGGCAGCTCTCTTAGCCTTTGCCCGAATCCTCCAACTTGCTGAGTTCGTGCTGCTCCCCCTTTGGCTCGCAGAGTCCTCAGGTCTAATACTGTCCGACTTGTGGTCCTTGAAGGTAACCTCTGGATCTGTGCTGCTATCCATGCCGGTTATGCTCATGATGGAGGATATGACAGTCACACAAGTTGATATTGAACTGTTGTGATGTACGATTTGGCGAACCAACCCATTTGCCCAAGTCCCATAGTAATGACACCATGCACCGCTGTAATTTGGTTATATACACACTGTAGCAGGCAAGGTTTAATCTGCAATTTAATAAAAAGATAAACAATAATAAATCATCTTGCATAAACTGACATGAAAATAACATATGTATCAAATTAAATATACCCTGACAATCCTAATAACTATCTGTTATCATAACAAAGGAAAACAAACAATGCCTTTCTCACTATATATCTGACTACGGTAAATACATGCAACAAATAATGACTCACCGACGGTGACTTTGTCATTCTTCAAGGTCATATCATTCATGTTACTACTACGTACATGTAATACGCACTACCGTGCACGACAATTACGTAACCTACATTGTACACGTGTACAATCTTTAACGTGAACAACTCATTCATGTCATTATTTCATCAACTCATATTAGTGTCATAAACATCATATTTCATCAAGCTATCTAGCTGTAAAGACAATTCATAAACTTCAAGATAACACATTCATTTCTACTTACATCATTGGGCTTGTATCACAAAATTAAACGAAAACATAGGCAACTCTGGGCAGCAACTATCCCATGACGTGGAAAATCAGTAACACACAAAATCCAGTACGCCCTCAAGCGGCCTAAACCATACACTTTCTACAAAGCGACGCCTGTGACATCACAAGTATCTGCTTCAAGCAGAACGTCATCCTGTACTCCACAGGCGGTTTTAAATCAGTAGGGCGGTCTCCTAGCAAAAGTTGAATCATCACGTATTAGTCAAGACCTATTCTTTCACATGATTGGTAATGAGAGCTTCCATTTTATTTGATAAAAGGGGGCGTTTTCAAAACTGGTCTTTACCTTTAAACACATGCATCAATCATTTAAGTGGGTGTGGGGGTATGTACGGTATTAAACCGATGACACCCATGAAATATATACATTCATCTACACCACTCGCAAAACGTCCTCGTTTTCAGGACCATGTAAATTATTTAAAGTTTAATGACCTTTTATATATTGTGTACGTTTATTTTAAATTAACGTACACAATACGTTTATTTAAATAAACGTATTCAATATCTGAAAAGTCATCAGACTTTAAATAGATGCTCCGCTGGCATGCGAACAAAAATATTTGTTTAATTACTAGATCCTTGGCTATGGGATAATTTTTTTTAATCGTTCTCAGAATGTTATAATCAGACAAACATAATGACCTTAAACATAAAATAATATACAGATGTGTACATGAGTCCTCTATTTAGGCCGAAAGCCCATGCGTGTTTGTGTGCTCTCACCTCAGCATTCTTGTGGGGTTTTATGTGCGCTTCACATACCCCTTGTGAGGCATTTTTACTTTGTGGGGTATTTTTTCAGGACCCCACAGAGTAAAGTCTTTCAAATGACTGTATATTCGGTGTCCTATGCCCTGCGGGGCATTAGAAGTGGTACCCCATAAATGACATTTTGTGAGCGTGTGCTAAAACTTGCACACTTTTTTATGGTAACATCGTAAGCACACCGCCGGGTTGTTACCGCCAGGTTGTACATACCCCACTAGTAGGGGACCACAAGGTATATCTGGAACGCACATAAATACCCCACAATCAGGTGCCCCACAAAGGCCCTGATGTGAGAATGTGTGTGTGTGTGTGTGTGTGTGTGTGCGTGAGCACGCACGCGCGCGCGTGGGTTTGAGAGGAGCAAAATAAGTTATCAAACATATTCTGAATGTGTAGTCAAAAGTAACGAAGGTGCTTATATTTAGGCCATGGTCTAAATTCTAGTATACATCTTTTTAGTTGACCAAACAAAGCGTAAATGCGCTAATAAATGAATATTACTATACTAGCAGGACCCGCGGAAATCCGCGGGATTCTAGAGGGGGGCGGAGGGTGTAAATAGATATATAGAGACTGTCTAAATTAAAACCACCAAGAACTTTATTTGCCATTCAGGCCATTAAACAAATATAAATGTTGGCGTCCCCGCCCGCTTCCTTTTTGGGCCGCCTACTATTTTATTTTTTTTAATTTTTTTTTAATTTTTTAATTTTTTAATTTTTAATTTTTTTGAAAGAAAAAAAACAGCGTCCCCGCCCGCTTCCTTTTTGGGGGCCGCCTCCTATTTTTTTGAATTTTTTTTGAATTTATTTATTTTTATTTTTTGAAAGAAAAACAAACATGAAAAGCACTGCTAAAATGTATTTCTGATTTAGAAAAAAAAATAAAAAATTGCCGGCCGCCATCTTGAAAAGCCCGAATGTCAGGTAAAATGTACGGAGCAGCCATTTTGAAAGAAAAAAAAAGAAAGAAAAAAAAAAGGGCCTCCTCCTTCCCATTTTTCAAAAAACAGGACGCTAAACATGTGTTTTTTTTAATTTGGCCTTATATTTAAAAAAAAAAACGATCCAACTGTACCGGTAGTTATTCTTTAAGCCACTGGAACTGCGTAGAGTTCCGTAGTGTGGCGTACCGACTACGTAGAAATTAGGCTGCGTATTAATGGGAAAATAGTCCCTGCGTAGGTTATGCGTAGGCTGGCGTACAGGTTTGCTTATGGTTGCTTACTGTGTGAAAGCTTTTACTGCATTGTCGATCTGGCATAGGGTAGCGTACTGTTGCGTAGGCATGTAGCGTAGTGTTGCGTAAAAAGGCGTACTTTCTGCGTCAAGTTTCTACGACGAAAGTACGCGAAAAAAATTAAACATGTTGAATTGTTTTCGTTCATCTTGCGTACCAGTTCCGTAGTGTGGCGTACCGACTACGCAGAAATTAGGTTGCGTATTAATGGGAAAATAGTCCCTGCGTAGGTTATGCGTAAGCTGGCGTACAGGTTTGCTTATGGTTGCTTACGGTGTGGAAAGCTTTTACTGCTTTGTCGATCTGGCGTAGGGTAGCGTACTGTTGCGTAAAAAGGCGTACTTTCTGCGTCAAGTTTCTACGCCAAAAGTACCGGTATGCGAAAAAAATTAAACATGTCAAATTGTTTTCGTTTATCTTGCGTACCCCTTTCCGTCCCTCAGCATATAGTAACGTAGGCCAGCGTAGTTGGTACGCAATACTACACAACTCTACGTATTTACCCCACGCCAATTAAAGACCTGTCAGTGTCACAAATAAAGTATTAAAAATATGCTCATCAGACCCTAATTAAATGCCTAAAACCCCTGAGCTTTCGGGGGTTTATAGCCCCTTGAAATCCGTGGACCCCACGCCTATATACACTCAACCCGCTGCGATCTAACTGACCCCCCCCCCCCCCCCCCACTTTGAAAAGCGTTTCTTGGAGCCTTCATGTAACATTCAAGAATGGTACATGGTGATGCAGATTTGTTCTGCACCCCCCCCCCCCAAACAATGTTACTCATTACGCAACTGATTGTTTTCCAATGCATGAAGTCACATGCTTCTGTCTGGTTGATATTGAACTATTATTATATGCAAATGTACAATTCATAACCTTATTTAATGCTTTCTTGTAATTTACTGTAAATATAAGAAACAATGGATAGATAGACGTATGTGTAGTTGTATAGTTGTACGAATATTGGCCTACTTGGCCCCCCAAACTCTTCGACTCTAGCGCAGCTCAGTCAAAGCATCTTGGTCAAAGCGCCCCGGCCGCAGCACCGTGTATACTGTATGTACGTGTTGACTGAAGTTAGCTTGCGACTGAACTGTCAGTCCAATGGTTTTCTTGTGAAAACTTTCCTTTAGAAAATGATAATCAAAATTCAGTATACATGTCCGTAATAATCACAAAATAAGCTTTGATTTCATACCTCCATTCACGAAAACTATATAAAAATCGCGGCAATCATGATGGAAATAGGTCTCTAAGTTTGGACGTCGACGGGAATTAGCCCCGTGTATCAGCTCTGGCTCGTGCAGCGCAGCTAGTACAAAGCACACCCTTTAGCAAGACGCTTTACTCTCGGTGATCCCGCCCTTTGCATAGAGCATTTAATACGCAACATAATGTGAGTTGTTGGTCAGCTGTTGTGTGTCTCTTTTATAACTGCAAAGAAGAGAATATCATATAGAAAGATACCTAACACGGGGTAAGTCGTACCCATTCAGCGTGCATTTAATACGCAACTTAATGTGAGTGGACAGTCATCGGTCGTGTGTCTACGGATGTAATGTTGAATATCCATGAGGTATCTCTGTCGTCACGCATATCCTGCATTATGCATATCGCGTCTGTTTTCGCCCTGGACGTCGACACGGAGGAGGACCTCGGCCGGAGTATAGCCGATTCGACAGAGTAGACTCTCCCGCGGACGACGGCACCGGGCACGGGTACCCCGAGGGGACGGTTCAGGAGGAGATAGCTGCACCAGCTTCGGTCGGCGATCTCATTAAAAAACAATAAAATACAAAGGCTCGCGGAGACGTCGCGCCCCCCGCGGAGCCTTAGCGTATTACTATTATAGATACTTCCTATTTGACATGAAGAAAAGGAGCGTGTACCGGATTAAAGGGATAGTTGAGTTTTATTGCAGAGGGCGCTACACAAAATAATTGTGTTTGAGATAATGAAAAACTGAGTGTCAAAGTTGAAAGAATATACAATTTATATGACAAAAGCATCTTTGTATGAACAAAATAGGTACAGAGACGGCTGAAATATCCATAAATATAAACCATTTCGAATATGTGTGGTGCCCCACAAATATTCGGTATTTTCAGACCAGCCGTTAAAAACGAAATAGCGTCATAAACGTTTTCTTCCAGCCAATGTCTGTATTGGCTTTTTGTTGGCTTTTGGTTGTTTTTTAGTGTTGCTTATAATACTCACAACCAGCCGGCCCATGTTTTGTTATTATAGTTAAAGGGATAATTGAGTTCTGTTGCAGAGGGCGCTACACAAAATATTGTTTTGTTGTGAGATAATGAAAAAAGGACTGTCAAATTTGAAAGAACATACAATTTAAATGACAAAATCATCTTTGTTTGATCAAAATCGGTTCAGAGACGGCTGAAATATCCATACATATAACGATTTCTATTACTTGTGTACCACCACAAATAAAAGATAATTTGAAAAAGCTGCTGAAAAAAGATCAAAAAACGAAATAGCGCCCTTTTACGTCCTTAGCTGTACTTTTATATATAATATATATATATATACATATATATATATATATACATATACATACATATATATATATATGTATCTGTATCCATATTGTAATTTCAATGCGGGATTGCACGGAATGATATTGACATTTTTAAAGATATTTGTTATGAGGCATAACGCAAATAAAATCTGCAAATATTTGTGATAATTCTGTTATTCATTAACTACTAGCACCATTTAAACGTAGATTTGTCAGTATTCCATGTCGTAACCAGGAAACCTGCTTTTACATGTTAGTTGAAGTCGGATAATTTATCCACCTTTTGGCGTGGAAGTAAGACTTATCATATATTTGCATTTTCCACTTTAAAATAAATTTCTTTAAATTTTGTTTAAAGGCTTCCGATCTATTAACCTCTTTTTTATATATACATAGATACTGTCCTTCTGCCACATTGCGATCCCGTTTCTTTTGGACCTTTGTAGTTTGCGTAGGATAAGTAAGGATATACATCTCTTGGTATCATGTAAAAATCTAGAGTTAAAAGCATTATGACCATAATTTTTGTTTGTATAGAAGAAGTTACCTCTCTTGAAAATTATGCATCATACACATTGAGAGAAAAACAAATGAGGTCCATACTGGAATAAGTAAATGTGATGTGCAACAAGCCATCGAAATCTTCGTTTTGCTTATTGGAGGTTAAGGAGGTGGGGGAGGAAAAAAAAATCATGAGAAATGTTCTGAATCTTCTTTCGAATTTCACAAAGGTGGCTCTATTGAAACCATCATAATTCTTTAATATAGAAACAAGACACTACTTCCCCCAAAATGCATAAATAATAATAAATAAGAATAATTGCATTTATAGGGCGCTTAACACAGGCGTTTCTAAGCACACGGCAGGTGGTATTGTCTAACTTAGTATAATTTTTCAACATGATTAATAGCTTAAAAGCAACAAAATAAAATAAAATATTACTAACACAATACAATTCAGTTGAATTGAATTAACTACTTGTGTGCGCCTTCAGTATACTATAACTGATTAAAAAGGTAGTTTTGAGAAGGGTTTTGAATGATTCAATGGATGGGGAATTTTGAATATTTTGTATGAAAGAAGTAGGATCTTGAAAGTAATGTACAAATCTTAATAAAAGATACTCACATGTTGGGTTTTAGAGTTGCCATTATTGAGCTTGACGAAATCAAGAGATTTGAGAGCGTAAAGATCTCGACGGAATAGTTAGGGTTAGGTTATATTTTGTAGGTCTTAAAACCGCCTTATCTTTCATGATACCCTCCCTTGTTTATCATTATAGTCTGTTGAGAGCCAGAAGTGTGTTAACTCTGTGTTGAAGTATATGGTTCCAAAAAGAATTACTGTACGTACTCTTTCTCTAGTTATTTACCTTTTTTGTTCTCTCTCTCTCTGTGTATCTCCCTCTCTCTGTCTCTTTTTTTTTCTCTCTCTCTCACACGCTCTCTCTTTCTCTCTCCCCCACACTCTCTTTATCTCTCTCTCTCTTTCTCACACTCAATCTTTCTCCTTTTCCCTCTCTCTTTCTCTCTCTCTCTCTTTCTCTCTATGTCTCTCTCACACTCTCTTTCTCTTTCTTTCTTTCTCTCTCTCTCACACTCTCTCTTTCTCTTGTTCTCGTGTCAAACATAATAATGAACACAACCATGTACACTTATATACGCTCATGTAAAGGCTGGCATTTGCCTGCCACCATTTACAACTTAGATTAAGTTGTAGTTTGCGAGCTGTTGCTACGGACAACCAATAACATGTACATGGTGAATGTAATGTCACAAGAAAAACACAATAAACCAAAACCATGTTGATATTCATTTTAGTATATAAAGAGTATATATATTTCCAATTAATTTTGTTTTAATACTTTCCCTTCACTTCTAGTAAATTACCCCCCCCCCCCAAAAAAAAAAAAAAAAAAACAACAACAACAACAACACAACAACAACAGAGAGAACGGCATTTGAATATTAAAGCTGAAGAAAATTGATGTATAACAGCCACCCGCCCCCCCCCCCCCCCCCACTCAGTGTTATTTAGGGTACGCATATGCTCGTACCCTCTTTTTGAAAGCACCCCCTATCTGATGACTGCCAACATTTCCGAACCCCCCTTTCGCGGGCTTTTCGCGGGCTTTTCCTGCTTTGGAGACCCCCCTAAATCAGGAAAAATGCTCAATGTACCCCCCTAAATTCGGAATAATTTCTCAGGAGTACAAAGAGAGGAGAGAAAAAAAAGAAATACACCCCTTTTTTTACAATTCTCGGGCCGGACTTTGTCGCACGAAAAGTACCCCTTTACCGGACATTTTGGCAACACGCATGCGGTCATTCCGACCTCTGAGTGGGGGGGGGGGGGGGGGGGGGAACAGCCAATATCCAAGAGCGGGAAAACAACACAAAATACATTTCAACATAGAGAAAATTATATCACTTTATCAAAAACTTACTTATTTGGCGGTTCAATCCAACTTTCTCTGACTCTGAATATAGGCATTTTATTGGAAAACGTAGATTTAAGGCCTAGTCAAAGATTAATCAATATTTTATTAAATTTGCAACTTATCAATTTCTGCACTATTTGCAATATATAATATTTGTTATGTTATAAAACAAAGCTTCCGTGTGCTATGTATAACTATCATTACGTTAATTAGCATTGGTTCAGAAACAAAGATCGTAGGTTCGAGCCTCAGCACTGCAGGTATGTCTTCAAACAAGACATTTTATCTGCATCGCTTCTTTAGCTCCACTGAGGTTTATTTGGTGGAATGTCTTTCTAAGTTTCGAAACAAGAGACCCTATGCGATATAAACAACAGGCACAAGTAATGTGTTTTTAAAATTGTTTTTAATGAGGATAATTGGTTGTCCGACCAACTTTGAGGCAATTATACCAAATGTTGTTGATTTTTGCTCAGTTGTTTAGTGAAAGGGCGATTGATTGTGCTTTACACACCACCCAAGTCTGCAATGGGAATCGCCCAAAGTTGGTCCTCCTTTTATTAATTTCCCTCTATTGGGCTTTATTTTCATGTGATACTTTTGAGGAAGTCCTGTTCTCATGATACATGTAAGAGTTAAGGATATGACGTCACATTGTTACAGAAGAAAAAAAATACTCAAGTCCCTTGTGGACCATGTATATAATGAGGTCATTTATATGTCGGTGTCATCTGGTGACGTCATACTTGCGTAGGTGGGATTCTCAAAGCCCTCATCCGTATGGACTACGGGGGCCTGTAATAACAAATACAAAAGAGAAAAACAGATAACTAATAAATTTTGGAGTATAACAATGAGTGATTTCAAGTACGGTGTTTGGTGTTAGTGTTGGTGTTGAGAGGGTGGAAAGGCTGCTGAACCAACACCGACGGCCGGTTTAGAAGGACGATACCGACCACGAGTGCGCGTTATTGATGGTTCAACACCAGCCTCAACGCCGAGTGTACTACTGTACAAGCGAAAAGTCTTGCGATAAAAGCGTAATCCATTCAGAAAATCCAATAAATTACATCATTTTGAATATCAAATGTAAAGCCATATTAAAAAATCAATAGATAAAATAGCATTTCTCTTGAAAAACATATATAGCTCCCTTGATTTACAGCTGTTTTTACTGTAAAGTGGATTTTTACCTTGGCATGATCGTGAGATTCGTGCCAGATGTATTATTATTATTATTATTATTTTATTTGGCAAATCAAGTCACATAATACAACAATATAACAAACATGAATTGAGATTAAAAAATCAATAGAAAGCATATATAAATATTGCAATAGCAGGTGCATCCGGTCGAGCTGCCCGGGTATGGAAAAAGTTAACCAAATAACTGTGATCCGCAGACCTTCCTCCCCACACCCGACTAGATGCACCTGATATTGGTTAAAATAAAGCTTTAAAAAGAAAAGATTGATGAGAAGAAAATGGAGGGAAAAGGGAGAAAAGAAAAGGAAAAAGAAAAAGAAAAAAAGAAAAGAAAGAGAAAAAAAAAAAAAAAAAAAGAGAAAAAGAAAAGAAAAAAAAAGAAAGAAAAAAAGAACATTGCATGACAATTTTTTTAAAAGTTGTGATTTCATGACAGGTATAGTAACATATTCATTAACACCATCATCACGTTGTAAAAAAAAAATATAATATCATTATCATTATCGTTATTAACATTATTACTACTACCGTTACTATCATGATTATTATGATTATTATAATTTATATCATTGACATCATTATTTATATTAAAACATCAACAAAAAAATAATTTTCATTGAGAATACAATTTCAACAACGACCAGTCTCGAAGCTATTGCACGATCATAATATGTACAGATGAAGGTAAGCCCTATATCATGTTTATGAAAATATTAAGATTCAGTAATACAATTTTGGAATGGTTTGGAATGGTTAAAATGGACTGTGTATTATTTCAAGTACGTATCATTATTGTTTCATATTATATAGTGAGAACTGGAACAAAAATTATACGGTATACATCTCAGGTGGTTATTATGTGAAGTCTTATTTATAGAATTGAAGAATTATTTATATTCTATAAATGACTATAAACAGCAGCAATTAAACAACTAGCAATAAGAAAGCATAAACAGCATTAAAAGATCACACTGTTACAAATATGTATAAGCATATTCGTCATTATTATCAACATCATTTATATTATTGTTATTGCACTCATTATTATTGCTACGATTATATCATATAACTGTTACAATCATTATTAATATTATTAAGGAATATAATGTATAGTACGGAATCATATATACAGATTTACAAGCCAGAGTTCAACACCTTCAAGTGGGAGCACCAAGTGCCAATTTGAGTCAATAGTACATCGTTACGAATAGGTTGAGGAAGTGTGTCCCACAATCTGGGAAATGAGTTAATGGCTGACGAACGCAGTCTTTCAGTTCGAGCGAACAAATGTTTGAACTTCAGGTCGGTACTATACCTTGGGTTTACATTTATGGCGCTATTTACACTATCGCAGGATACATACATAAACAAACATTTGATAATGAATGTGATCAATGTGTACTTCCGACGAGACTCAAGAGATGACCAGCGGAGGCGTCGCAACCTTTCCTCGTATGACATTTCCATTCGTCTTTGTTTAAGGATAATTCGGGTCGCTCTACGTTGAATACCTTCAATCTTACCGATTAAATTTTTCGTATACGGGGTCCAAACCGGAAGACCATACTCGAGTATGGGTAGAATAAGAGCTTTGTACAGACAAAGTGTAGCGTGGGAAGAGAGACCAGATGAAACACTAGAAAGCAGCCCAAGGAGCCGGTTCGCTCGTGAGACAATGTAGTTGGCGTGACTATCCCAAGATAAGCGGTTATTTATCATGACACCTAAATATTTGATCTCAGTTACTACATCAAGAAGAACGCTATTGATGCTGTACTCGGGAACACCTGGATTCTTAGCGCATGATATCCTCATGACTTTAGATTTTGAAGCGTTGAGACACATCTTGTTGTCTTGGCACCACTGATGAATGTTATCGATGTCATTTTGGAGGTATTGGTGATCGGCAAGAGCATACATGGGGCGAGAGATGACAGTGTCATCCGCGAATAATGCACATGAGGAGTCAATGTAGCGGGGCAGGTCATTGATGAACAAGTTAAATAGACAAGGACCTAAAACGCTGCCCTGTGGGATACCGGATGTTGGTGAACTCCGTGAAGAGAAATATCCTTTGTACTGAACACGCTGTTGACGTCCAGACAGGAAAGACCGAATCCAGTACCATACGTCACCAGTAACATTATATAATGAAGACAATTTGTGCAATAGAACATCGTGAGGCATGCGGTCGAAGGCTTTTGAAAAGTCGAAAAAGACTGCGTCAATACGGGGCGGGCGACGTTGATCTAAGATAGACATCCACTGGTGAGTAATGGTCAGAAGTTGGGTCACACATGATTTTTTAGATACAAAACCATGCTGGACTTGTGATGAAAGGCAATTCGATTCCATGTGATTGCAGATTGCCCTAGAAATGAACGATTCCATCAATTTACTAACAATGGACGTTAGTGCTACTGGACGATAATTTGTTACAAGCGACCGATCACCAGCTTTGAAAACAGGTGAGATATTAGCCTTTTTCCACGAAGATGGTAGAGATTGATGTCGAAGAAACAAGGCGAATAGTTACCTGCGGTATACTGCAACACCAACACCAACACCGAACTTGAAATCATGAATTTCCCAATCCCTAGGGGCTGGTGTTAGTGAATGGGAAAAATAACACGTAAATCGTCAACACCAACCGCGGTACTCGGTTCAGCAGACCACATTCAATACCAGCCTCAACACAGACTAGCGGAAATACGTCATATTTCCTGAGATCAATCCAAACACCAGCCTGATTTCAAGTTGGGTGTTGTGGCCTGCATAGGCGCCGGAAGTGGGGGGGGGGGGGGAGGGGGGGGGGGGGGGAAACGCATTTTTGCCCCCCAAAAACGCCCCCCTCCAAAACAAACAAAAACAGCAGTAAAGGAGTAATTATGGTTTTTAATTTTAACCCAAAATAACATAACAATAATAAAAACCTGAATTGAACAAATGCTGCTTTTATGACATGATTTTCCAGTATTTTTTCTCCATTTTTTGGTAAGTCAATGCGTTTGTTGGAAATTTAGAAATTCCCAAATTACAGTCGGGCGAAAAATACGCTTATTTAGAAGCCTTTATGTCATGGTCTGCAAAGTGGCTGGGCTCGAGCCCCCCCCCCCCCCCCCCTCACTTTTTGAAAAAGTATGTTAAAGAGAAAAAAAAAGAAAGACAGAGACAAAAATAAGTGACCTGCCAATGTCACAAATAAGGTTTTTTATTTGGCATTCTATACTTAGTCGGGGGATTAAACCATGGACTAAAGTAAGTCCGCTTTCGAGAATACCACCCATTCACACCGGGGTATTAAACCATGGACTAAAGTAAAATCCGCTTTCGAGAATACTACCCATTCACACCGGGGTATTAAACCATGGACTAAAGTAAGTCCGCTTTCGAGAATACCACCCATTCACACCGGGGTATTAAACCATGGACTAAAGTAAAATCCGCTTTTGAGAATACCACCCATTCACACCGGGGTATTAAACCATGGACTAAAGCAAGTCCGCTTTCGAGAATACCACCCATTCACACCGGGGTATTAAACCATGGACTAAAGTAAGTCCGCTTTCGAGAATACCACCCATTCACACCGGGGTATTAAACCATGGACTAAAGTAAGTCCGCTTTCGAGAATACCACCCATTCACACCGGGGTATTAAACCATGGACTAAAGTAAGTCCGCTTTCGAGAAAGCCACCCATTCACACCGGGGTATTAAACCATTGACTAAAGTGAGTCCGCTTTCGAGAATACCACCCATTCACACCGGGGTATTAAACCATGGACTAAAGTAAGTCCGCTTTCGAGAATACCACCCATTCACACCGGGGTATTAAACCATGGACTAAAGTAAGTCCGCTTTCGAGAATACCACCCATTCACACCGGGGTATTAAACCATGGACTAAAGTAAGTCCGCTTTCGAGAATACCACCCATTCACACCGGGGTATTAAACCATGGACTAAAGTAAGTCCGCTTTCGAGAATACCACCCATTCACACCGGGGTATTAAACCATGGACTAAAGTAAGTCCGCTTTCGAGAAAGCCACCCATTCACACCGGGGTATTAAACCATTGACTAAAGTGAGTCCGCTTTCGAGAATACCACCCATTGACACCGGGGTATTAAACCATGGACTAAAGTAAGTCCGCTTTCGAGAATACCACCCATGTACACCGGGGTATTAAACCATGGACTAAAGTAAGTCCGCTTTCGAGAATACCACCCATTCACACCGGGGTATTAAACCATGGACTAAAGTAAGTCTGCTTTCGAGAATACCACCCATTCACACCGGGGTATTAAACCATGGACTAAAGTAAGTCCGCTTTCGAGAATACCACCCATGTACACCGGGGTATTAAACCATGGACTAAAGTAAGTCCGCTTTCGAGAATGCCACCCATTCACACCGGGGTATTAAACCATGGACTAAAGTAAGTCTGCTTTCGAGAATACCACCCATTCACACCGGGGTATTAAACCATGGACTAAAGTAAGTCTGCTTTCGAGAATACCACCCATTCACACCGGGGTATTAAACCATGGACTAAAGTAAGTCTGCTTTCGAGAATACCACCCATTCACACCGGGGTATTAAACCATTGACTAAAGTAAGTCCGCTTTCGAGAATACCACCCATGTACACCGGGGTATTTAACCATGGACTAAAGTAAGTCCGCTTTCGAGAATACCACCCCTGTACACCGGTGTATTAAATCATGGACTAAAGTAAGTCCGCTTTCGAGAATACCACATGTTCACACCGGGGTATAATGTTGCCCTTGACTTGATTTTTCGAAAAACAGTTTTCAATAATTCTTGAGCAAGAACAAAACGAGACTTACAAAGGACTGGTAACGTGGTTCTATTTCTACCGGACTTTTCTCCATGTCTCTCAACACGATCTGAACAAATGAAAACATCAAATATCGTTTGGCAATATATTTATGGAAAAGTAAGAAATAAATATGAGTTAGCAGACGAAAGTAGTTAATAAAAAGATCTTGCACACAATCATCATTATTATCATTAATAGCAAAAGGTAGTAGTAGTAGTAGTGGTAGTCGTAGTAGTAGCAGCAGCAGTAGTAGTAGTAGTAGTAGTAGTAGAAGTAAGTCCAGTAGTAGTAAGACTAGTAGTAGTAATAGTAGTAATGTTAGTGGTCGTGGATGTAGTAGAAGTAGCAGCAGCAGCAGTAGTAGTAGTAGTAGTAGTAGTAGTAGCAGCAGCAGTAGTAGTGGTAGTAGTCAGGGGCGAATACAGCCCGCGGCAAGAGGGAGGGGTGGGGCGAATCTTGAGTTTTAGCGGCGGATCAGCCAACCGGCGGGGGGGGGGGGGGGGGGGGGGAGTAAAAGCACATATTTCTTTTATTTTGGGGGGTCAAGTTTTTGAGGAGAATTTTTGCGATGACACAGCCGTCCGGTGAATAAGTTGGGGGGAGGGGGGGTGACCATTTTTTTAAATAGTTTTTTGTTTTAAAAAAGGGTAACATTTACGTTACTATCCTATTTTTTTTTTACCGTTTTGGTAGTCTAGGGGCGCCGGGCCGGTAGAATCGGCTCGTGGATCCGCGCCTAGTAGTAGTATTAGTAGTAGACGTAGTCGTAGTAGAATAATTACGATAATTAGTATCATTACTTTGTTGTAATTTTTGTTGTCCTTATTGTTGTTTTTGCGGTTGTTGTTGATGTTAATTGTGTTTTTATACTACTGATAATATAATTCATTCTGAATGTTTATATTAATACTTACATCTCTCCCGAGCCCGTCTGGGTCATAGGTTGGATTTTCCATGTTAGTATGAAGGGCTTCTATCTCCAGCTTATAACTACACAACAAACAAAGAAACACTTGTTGAAGTATAAACTTAACTCTTTCTTGTTAATAGACCATTTTCGTAATGTAACCAAATTTAACGCACAAAACTTGTTTAAAGTGCCTCGTTACGAATGATTTCGTTTATCTTCTAAGAAAGATTGTATTTCAATAGTCAGAATGTGAATTGCATACATATTGTTGATGCTAGGTCGGACAAACAGTATGGCTTGTCCTACTAGAAACAATTATTCATAACAGGTGAATGAAATAATTGTACAAAGGCACTTAAAGGTACTGTGTCCAATTTGCAGGAGCAAAAAATGAAAAGGTTAAATTCCAACGGCATTTGAAAGACAATACTAATTTAGAACTTTCCTCAAAAAACGGGGCTTGAAAATGTCTTTAAGTGGGAAAATAACGACTATTAGTTGTCAAATCGACTTAGGAGCTATAGAGCCAGTAAGTAAAAGTCTGATTTTTCAGACCACTGTACCGAAAGGTCGTAAGTTTTATGCTGCGCAAAGATTCAATCAGTTTAATTTTGACCATCACAAGAAGTGGGTAATTGATGTAGACAAATGTTAATGTACCCTTAACAGCTCATTGTATGTATGTTATTACCAAAGATGACAACAAGCCAGTTAGTCACTCAATAGTGTCTGACAGTGAAGTCTAGCAAATAAACGGGTTTCCTTGCATAATTTGAATATTAGGACACTGCTAACGTTTAAATTTCACAGATAGGACAAACATGACATATTCATTATTCCTGCAAAGTTCTACAGAATTTGATGTTGGCTGCAAAAGGGACATAGTATCTTTAACAAACATTTAGTTAGATTATACAAATTGCCTATTGGAACCAGTACATTCGCAATCAGCACAAAACACGACATGCCACAATAGATTGGTAGCAGTTTAATTACACAATCTTTACATTACAGCCCGTCCCGGTATCTCTCCTAGTAGGCTATACATGGCCATTTTTTTTTAACCAATATATTCCAATAGTACATAATTATGAAACCTTTCTTCTCTATCTAAAAATATGCAACCTTCATATTTACGACACATGTAATTACATTACATTAACGTAATTATAAACAATCAAATTTCAAGGAATCTAGTTATCAGACTAGTGAACTAATTCTGCAGCTGTAAAATGGTTTCAAAATTTACCGGGCCGAGAGAAAACAAACAAAATGTCTTTATATTTTGTATAAAAAAAATGATTAATATCACAAAACTAACCTGGAGCGTCTTTTAGTAATGAACCAAGCAACGATCACCAGTAAGATGACGGCTAAACTAACCTTGAGCGTCTTTTAGTAATGAATCAAGCAACGATCACCAGTAAGATGACGGCTAAACTAACCTTGAGCGTCTTTTAGTAATGAACCAAGCAACGATCACCAGTAAGATGACGGCTACGATCCCGCCAGTCACCCCAAGGGCTATAGCTAGAGGCTCTGTAAAAAACACATAAAAGGATGGGTGATTTATGACGTAACCTGTGCATAACAAATGCCCCTCTCATAACAAAGGCAACAAGAATAGTTCAGTCAAGTTCAACTCTCATTGACAATATTTTTGTCAATGACACAAGTTTAGTGTTAAAAAGCGGTATTTTACTGGCAGACATTTCAGACCACCTTCCAATTTTTGTTTTCAATCGGTCAAAACGTAGTGATTGGCTTAAGTGCGATCAATGTAATAAAACTTATACAAGAGACATGTCTCGCTCAAACTTTGAAAAATTTAGGGTTGCCCTGGCTGAACATTCTTGGGAATATGTGATGCATGAAGAGTCATGTGACAGAGCCTATGAAGTATTTCTCAGTGAATTTAATATCATACAGAACTCTTGTTTTCCTTTGAAAGAAAAGCGTTGCCGAAAAAGAGTATCTAAACCATGGATTACAATAGCAATATTGAAATCATGTAAGAAAAAGATAGAGCTATACAAAAAGTATTTGAAGAACCCTTCTGCATACAGGAAAAAAGTATACCGACAGTATCGAAATACATTAACTTCAATTATTCGAAGGTCAAAAGAATCTTACTATGCAAAGCAGTTTGAAGAAAGTAATTGCAGTAAACGAACCTGGAATATTATTAACAATATGTTGAATAGGGGAACCAAAAGAAAGAACCAAGACTGTTTTCGTGATGAAAATAATAAGAAACTTACAGATCCTGTTGATATTGCAAACAAATTCAATGAATATTTCATAGGCATTGGGACAATGTTCACAGACACAAGTAATATTGACATGCTGAAGTGTAGATCTTATATGAATGGTCAATATCATCAGTCAATGTTTCTGAAACCAATAGAAGGTCATGAAATTATATAACTGTTTCTGTCATTAAAGAATCAATCTATTTCATTCTTGCTCCATTGGTACATATTTTTAACCTTTCCCTCTCCACTGGTAAATTCCCTCACAGTATGAAGCTGGCGAGGGTCACTCCGATCTATAAGAAAGGCTCCCTCGAGCAGTTTTGTAATTATAGACCGGTGTCACTCTTGCCCGTTTTCTCCAAAATCTTGGAAAAATTATTTTACTCTCGATTATTGTCTTACATTGAGAAACGAGTGATTTTATCGAATTTTCAATATGGCTTCAGATCTGGTCATTCAACTGTATTGGCCTTGACATATTTTTTGGACCAAATACTTACTTCCCTTGATGATAGCAAACATTCACTCTGTTTGTCATTGGATATCTCAAAAGCTTTTGATTCCATTAATCATCAAGCCTTATTATCCAAATTGGAGTACTATGGTGTGAGAGGTTTGCCATTACAGTGGATAAAGGATTATTTGAAGGAAAGAAAACAATGTGTTGTTTATGATAATGCAACTTCATTTGAAAAAGAAGTTATATGCGGAGTGCCCCAAGGGTCAATAATTGGGCCACTGTTGTTTATTCTATATATAAAAGATTTGCCGAATGTTTCCTCAACTTTGTCATACATTATTTTTGCAGACGACACCAATGTCTCTTTAAGCGAGAAGAAACTAGATACTCTTGTCCATAATATGAATAAAGAAATACAAAAGGTTAATATTTGGTACAAAGTGAATAGGTTAAGGATAAACATTGAGAAAACAAATTTTATGCATTTTGCACCATTGAATAAACAATATGATAAGAACTTACTTACTCTTAAGTTTGCTGATTCACTAGAGCCCTTAAAGCAAGTACATAGTGCCCGCTTCTTGGGAGTTAATATTGATGACAAGTTATCATGGTCTTTACATATTAATGATATTGCATTGAAGATCTCGAGAATTACTGGAGTTATGTCAAAACTGAAATTTGTATTACCGTCAAAGGTACTGCTTTTGCTATACAATTCATTAATTCTTCCTCATTTACAATATGGTAATATGCTATGGATAAATGCATCAAATACATTGTTAAATCGTTTACATTTGTTGCAAAAACGTGTAATACGCATAGTTGCCAAGTCTCATTATTTGGCCCATACCAACAATATCTTTAAACAATTAAGGGTTTTGACTGTATATGAATTAGGTAGGTTACAACTGGGAGAATTTATGTACAGGTCTGAAAAGGGACTATTACCAAACTCACTTCAAAACTGGTTTAGATGCAACAGTGATGTACATTGTTATAAACACTCGAAACTCCAATAATTTGCATAGCATTTATTACAGAACTGCTACTGGCCAAAAAAGTGTTAAGTATCAGGGTTACCTTACATGGTCTACTTTAGATAACAGTCTCAAACAATCTGCATCATTACGACAATTTAAGTATAAATATAAACAATATCTCTGCAAATTCTAAATAGTCATATCAATTTAAAAACAATTATTATTATGTTTCAAATCGCAATTATGTTATCATCGGGTCAATTTAATCTAATTATAAAACCAGACATTTGAAGGGAGAGTCCACCCTGAGGATGGGTTTACTCCGCCTTTACTTGGCCACACATATTCTCAGGGTGGACTTCCCCTTCATTGCTACCGGGGCTAGACTCGATAAGCCTCGCTTTTTCTAGCCCCATCTACATTACTTACCTTTTTATGTTTTAATGTTTATATTTTGTTTAACTGATGTAGTTTTTCATTGTTCTGTTATGCTTATGTATCTGTTTTCACTTGCTCTATATGTCAAATGTGTACAATGAAATATGTTACCTTGTATATATTTTATTGGTTTTTAATGTGGAAAATAAATGAAATGAAATGAAATGAAATGCATGGTTTACTCTTCCCCATACAAGGAACACAAAAGATAATAATAGCGTACAAACGTATTCGCTTCCAATATCAACATGATCAACATAACTTCCATGATTAGTATGGAAGTTAAATATCCCTTTTGCTTAACTATTTAATTAACATGTCTCTTAGATCAAAATAGTCCAACGAAACAGTATAAACAAGCTTTCATGATTAGGCATTATAGCTGGAAATCTGTTTTCTAATGGTTGACATGGTGGATTCATTTACAGATAACCTTTCGCCGTGTTATAAACGAACCAGAGCAGCCACGCAGGGCGTTATTTTATACAGAATAATATGCGAGTGATATTTGTCTCCTTACAAGGTATTAAATCAAGTTTTATATAATACTATATGATGGAAATTATAAACTAGAAACACCGTGTACAACATTATTTACCAGCCCCCCTTTGGCCATTTATAACTTGTATTTATACGTATCCGGACAACTACCCCTGGATAACTACCCCCTATGATAGTTGTCCGGGGATAGTTGTCCTAGAGGGTGGTTGCCGGAGGGGGTAGTTGTTCTAAGGTGTAGTTGCCCTAGGGTGTAGTTGACTGGGTTTTTTTTTTTTGGGGGGGGGGGGGGTGGATTGCCAGGCGTTAGGTGTCTTAGAACGGTATTTATACTGTATGATTTAGATTAAAGACTATACACATATTATGTACAACATACATACCGACTCCCTTTTGGCCTTCTGTTCGCATCCCTGAAATATAAGGGAAAATGAAATAGATTAATATTGTAAACTATACCAACAACAACAACAAGAAGAAGAAACAGTATCACAATTATAATAAGTATGATCTGAACGCAAGAGATTTAAAAGATAACAATATATTTACCCGTAACTTATTAACATCACTAATTTAAGATTTTTCTGATGGAAAGTTGGATAAAAATGCTTGATAGTTGCGTTTTGTATATCTGAGATGCATTTGAACAAACATTTTAGAAGATGATTTAAGAAGGTGATTTAAGAAGATGATTTAAGAAGATGATTTGAGAAGATGATTTAAGAAGATGATTTAAGAAGATGATTTAAGAAGATGATTTAAGAAGATGATTTAAGAAGATGATTTAAGGAGATGATTTAAGAAGATGATTTAAGAAGATGATTTAGGAACTGATTTAAATAAGGATAGACAATGGAATGAAAGCAAGGATCGACCTTGCGCCGTCTTACAATGTCAATGTCAATGTCAATGTCAATGTTAATGTCAATCCATTTCATTCAATTCAATTCAATAATGTTTTTTATTAAAACCAATGCCTCGCAGCCAAAATGCTGAATTGAACATGTATACATATTCATGAGCTCCATTACATAACATCATATTTCATTTGTTACAATCATTCAAACAACATTCGTAATACCTAACATTACTCATGTGTAGCTATTTAAAATCAATCACTATATATTATTTACATTTAAAAATTATATTAAATTTCACAATACTTCTAATAAAAATTGATTGAAAACAATACAATACATAATATATACATAATTCAAAAAACTAATACTGAAATCATTGCACTTGTGTCCTTAGTCAGCAATATTATATGTTGCTATTTCATTAACTGTAAGTACATAATTATATATTGATGACTCAGTACAAAGATAAAGATATTCCAGAGTTGGTTGTAAAACTTAAAGTTTCCTACGTTAAAACTAAATCATAGTTGGGTGCGTTTTAAAACATTAAATAGTGTTAAGAATATTAATCAAACATTGTAAATATATACATTCTATAAAAAATTCAACCTTTGCTGACAACAAAATAGTTACTAACCATTGGTCACAGTTGTCTCTGTCTTGGGCTGCTCTGTCTGGCCCGATGTGGTAATTGTTGGCCGGGGTGCGCCCTCTGTTGCCTTGGGAGTTCCAGTCCCAGAGCCAGTTGCTGATCAAAAATGCATTCAAATTATTCATTATTTAGAAGATCTATAAGGTATGTTATAGATTGATGTTACATACAGATTCATTATAGTGTAATTCACTTCACTCTCAACCAATGGGTTCAGGGTTCGAATCCTAACCCAACACTGATGTTAGAATCGGCTAAATTCAACCTTTGCTGGCAACAGAAGAGTTATTATAGTTTTGATTCATGAAATCCTGTTTAGTGATTGGTCGACATAGCATCATTTGACCAAACATAACATTGCTATGATTTTACCGATGAGAAAAATTTGCTATACCGGGGTATCATCCATGGTATAGTGCACTATACCATGGCACTATACCATGGATGACGTCATATATATGCGATCAATCAAGATCAATGTGATATCGGTGTCGGCGCGGTCGCAGCACGGTCGTTTACACTCTACACTATTTCAGTGACATGATACGTTATTGTTATTGTTATTATTTTTTGTTATGAAGGTTAGTCTGAAAAATATAAAACAAATATCATCATGCACTATTTTAAGCCACTAGTGAAATTATGGAATCCTCGGCGACAGAAATAGCACTTTTTTCTTCGGGGCTACGCCCTCAGAAAAAAGTGCTATTCCTGTCACCTCGATCCACAATTTCAACTAGAACCTCTCAGTGCATGGTAAATTTATTTACTAACCAAAGGTCACAGTTGTCTCTGTCTTGCTCGATGTGGTGAGCGTTGGCCGAGGTACGCCCTATGTTGTCTTGGGAGTTCCAGTCCCAGAGCCTGTTACTGACGTCATAGTTGTACGGGGTATTATGGGTGATGTGCTGGGGAGTTCAACCCTTGCCGCAGGTGGAGTAACTGCAAAGTAATATCAGAATGACGTCATAGTTGTACGGGGCATTATGGGTGATGTGCTGGGGAGTTCAACCCTTGCCGTAGGTGGGGTAACTGCAAAGTAATATCAGAATGATTGTCAGGTATATTAATCTTTCTTCTAATTTGGAGCTGGGTCGACAGGAGGTTTGCATGGGTTTATAGGCAGAATTGAGTGATAGTGAAAGTGTACAGACTCACATTTACCAAGGACCATGGAGCAAAATATAATAAGTCTTGGCATAGTTTTAAATCAAAGGTGTACGACAATTTCCAAACAGGTTTGTTCCGTTAAACGATTGGTAATACATGTTTATTCAAACGTATGGATGTGTCTTTCTTGGGGACCTAGTGACGAGTTATTTCATTAACTGGTTATTTATAAACGATTTACAATGCTGTCATCATCTTCACATCTTTTTTTTTTCTTTTATCATCTGAATCTTATCAAATGTACAATTAGGCATATCAAAGGGCTAAGTAATAAACTTTAAACTTTAAGCTTGAGATAATGTAATTTTTCGATAACTATCCTCTTTTACAATTTACTGACAAAAATACAAATATACCACACTGCATCACTTCTTACACATTTAATTACATGTTATTTCATTAAAGGAGAATTTTCAGATTAGATGAGGGCTTATAAGAATAGTCAAAATCTGATGCCAGCAATTATATTTGTCTTTATTTTGTAAAAGCTGACGAATCCTTGCAGAACAATCGTACATAAAGTACTTTAAGTAATTGATTGATAAAAGGGCTATTAATGTTGACGTTACTGGATGAATAAAATCATTCAAGTAACATCGTAGGAAAGGTCGGTCACGTGTAACACGTTCATACTGTTGCAGCTCTGCTGTAAGGTACGGTAGCTTGCAACCAACCGGGAGAGCTCTGTTGACCACTCAGTCTCCAGATTTACGTCTTACTACCACCTTCCATTTTATCTCTACAGGGAAAGATATGAAGACAACACGATAGGAAGAGAGTGTAAGGGTGTGTGTGTGCGTGTGCGTGTGTGTGTGAGTGAGAGAGAGAGAGAGTCAGAAAGAGGGAAAATGGGAAAAAAGAGAAAGGAATAAATAAAGAGGGAGAGAGAGAGAGAGAAAAAAAAGAGAGATACACCGCAGAATGGGGGGGGGGGGTCAATTAAAAGCACCAAAAAGATTGTGTGAGAAGAAGGAGAAATGCCGAAGATTACATATAGGGAATAATTAAGAACATAGATGAAGAAAGGGTGAAAGAAGGGAGGGAGAGAGAGATAGAGAGAGGGAGGAAGAGGGGATGGGGAGGGAGAGGGGATGGGGAGGAAGAAAGGGGATTGAAAAGAGAAGTGAAAGTAAATGCAATGGAACAAGTGTAAATTTCGGCCCATTATTTTCAAATCGCATACTGAGTATGCTGACATACACCAACATGTACATGCCAAAAATCACCCAAATTGTCCCTTATTTTACCCCGTAATAAGCTATATTCTAATTCATCCTTGTTCCATTACGAAATCATAAGTTTGTGTACCCAATATTTTAAAATGTAAATAAAAATGTAAACATGGCTTAATCGTTGATGGAGGTGGCATCGTGATTCTAAAACGCCTTAGATGTCAAGAGAGGGAATTAAAGTCAAAGTACTTCATACATTGGAATTCAGACTCGCCAAATATAGGTTAAGAACTTTAGATAATAGGGATGGTCATTAAACGCCTCTGTGACTCCCTCCCTCCTGTTTCTTCGTAGCACCAACAAGCTAGAAAGCTTTTAAGTAGGCCTCAAAACCCATTTTGTTTTCAAGCAAATTTGTAGTCCATGACTATTGGAGGAGTGGGCGCCTTTGAACGTTTGAAAGAGATCAATGGTGCCATACAAGTGCTGTGGATCATCATCATCATCATCAAACAATGGCGTGGTGATCACACCAGCGCTAAACACTGAATTTGCCATGACCCGGACCGTTGCTTGAACGGTTTCGCGATGAATCTCATGTGTAGGCTCTATTGTTTGGAACCAGTAACCTGGACGACGAGCGGATATTACGTTAGCACTTCGGTACTCTATGGCCCGAATTCACAAAGGGGGTTTAAATCCTCATTTACATAACCCACACGTATGTTACTGTACGCTCGCGTAATGTGCGCGTCCATTGCGTCTTATGACGTCATCCCCAAAGTAGGTCGAATCAGCGCGAACCGAGGAAAAATGTAAACAAAAGTTGTCACATGTTTGTCAACATACCCAATCAAAAATGACTAAACCATGACGTCGAACAAAAACATAATCCTGAAATGCATATTCATGTTTCCATTTATATAGTAACAATCATTACCAATTGCACCTATTTTTTGAATAATACCTGTTTGATTAGATACCTTATTTTGCATAAAAATTGTTGAATAATATTTAAATTTTTGAACCTTCCAAAAATATGTGTTTTAGGAAAAAAACATAATTTTTACTACTTTGAGCTTTTGCATAGTGGGGAACGAGGACCTATACTTGTCGTCGATTTCAATTTTTATCATCCTACCTTTTTTTGAACAACTGGACTTCTCCTTGAGTTGGTGCTACTTTTAGGTAAATATTAAACATTTTTGGTTGAAAAAATGCCTTTGCCTGATCATGACGTCACCATTCAAGCATTGTAGTCGGTAAAGGTCGTGATTTGAATGGAAATGAATGTTTGAGAGTGTCTGATTTTAATGTGATCTTGATCAAAGTATGTTTGCCTTTCGAACTTACTGTAAAATACAATGTGCTGTTTGCCAAAAGCCGCACATGTTGCGATCACAGCGGTGCGGTGTACGCTCCACCGCCGTTTGCGTAGGCGCAGCTCTCCCAGTCCCACTTCGATGACTGAGACAACGTGGTCGGGGGTACGCGTATATACAAAGTCACGTACACGAAACTAGTGTTGCTGAATCGCACTTTTGACTTGATCGTGGAATATTTTGAACAAGGCAAATAATTAGTCTAATAAAAATATAACCTATTGTAGTATTTTCATGACATTCATTCTAGGGCCTCTAAAACAAAGTCTGTACTAAACTAGAAATGTTATTCATTCATTGTTAATGTTAATCGTTATAAATATAATATAGACTCTAGGCCTATTAATATTAAGTAGGGGTCTATTTAATTTATTACTGCTATAGTAAGTACTAGCGTTAGACCTATGATTATTACGTTGTATTACATATAGACCCTAAGGCTAAGGTCTATTCACCAGCATAGCCAAGGATTTCATCTTGGATTTGGGGGGTGGATGCATTGGGGGGGGGGGGGGGGGGGGGGGGGGGGGGGTTCCCCCTCCTTCACGAAGCGCCGAAACTTTGACGTTTCATTAAATTATTAGAGAAAGATGATGATTCATTGTACCGTTTTCGACCCTTAATCCTTGACTGAATTTCAAAATTGTTTCTTTGTCTGCTTCTTTTTCTTCCTACGGACGTCCTCTTACTTTTTTCTCTCCTCTCTCTCTCTCATTCTCTCCCCAACTCCCCCCCCCCCCCCCCCCCCTGGCTACGCGCCTTGTATATTACAGATACTGAGTAGAGGTCCAAGTGCAAAGACATCTGCTACAGTAAAGCCTAGACGGGATTAGAGCTGCAGGACTTGAGCAAGGATCTCCAATGGAAATGCATGTACGGTAACAGGTATGTTAATTGTTATTTTATTTTTATTTTCTCCCAAGAAGTGATTTCTAATAGCTTGTCAGTTATCACCTCCCTATGATCACACATCATGTATAGAAATCTGCATTAACAAAGACAATTAAACATCACAGATCTTATTCCAGCCACTGTTTTCTGTCATGGTTGATGTATTTATTCTTGTATTCTCTCACACTTCTCAATATCAACCGAACTTGTCGAAGTCTAGCCGGTAATGCAAATAATGTGCACAAGTTATCCAGACATGAATATTGGTACACTCTTTGTGACCAGACGTAAATGTTTCTGATCTTTTTCATAAACAAATGTCTATAGCCTGATTTTATTGATACAAATAATAATAATGACAGTTAATGATTATTATAATGATAATAATAATGATACTAATGATAATGATAAGTTTGGGGATTTGTCCACTGATCCTAAATCCTACACACTGGCAGTAGTACATGAATCTCTGTACTGTAATGGATAATGGTATCTGGTATCTGATATTGCAGACTTCAATCATGACTTTATCAGACTATGTTGTAAGTACATAATGCAACGTAATCAATGTTTTTAAAATTTTGATTAAAGCCTCAACATAATTCTCTACTGCATTTTTATTACAGAAATTAAAAAGGTGACCTACTTCAGTGAAGCCATTTGAATCAAAATTTGAAGAAAAATGCTACAAACTCTTTCATTTAATTCTAAGTTTAATTATTCTTAGATTGCAAATAAAAAAAATAAAAAAATAAAATGAATAGAAATTTAAAAAAAGACCCCGCATACTCTGTATACATATAATTCAGTGTGCATTGCTCTACTCTGAAATTAAGGGTGCATCTAACTGAATTTATTGTAATTCGAAGGGCTGCTTAGGATCCACTGATTTTTTACACATTGTACATTGAGTTTGAGGTCGTTATTGTATCCCCTCATATCTCTTGAAATGTTGTTGAGCTGGCAGTGAACCGACTCGCCTCCTTGCTCACCCATCATCCCAAGGCTTGCTCCCCAGTCTCTGAACCAGGGGATGACATGAAACTGCAACAGATGCTGTTTAGGGGTCACACTCTCTGTGGGGAAGTTCTGACGGTAGAACAACATGTAGTCTTTGATGTCTTTGTCTGTCGGTAAATAAACGATAGAAAAAAATAAAAATAGAGATCTGTAAATGTTATTTTCTAGTAAATTCTTTTTGCGTTTCAGTTTCATTTGATACTTTCTTGCCCTGTCACTCTTTATTTATTTCATATGAAAATTACTTGCATATCATTTTTATGTTTTGCAGCTGACCTATATGATCATGAATTCTTGGACTCTTACCCAGCTTGTCGATGACTGAGTCGTCCAGGAATGTACCGGTGTTCATACCTCGATGGCATGCCCCGAACAGCTTCAGCAACGTGTTGTATTTGGTGGCTATCTGTTCTGCCTCCTGGATGAGGTCCTGGTCATTGGGGCAGAGTGACTGTACCGTCTTTGCTATAGTAGCAGTGATAACATCAGTGTTCTCGGGCTGTTGGAACAAGGTACACAAAGAAAGGTTCTAAGTTAAAGGATAGTGACATTTACTATTAGAATATAGTGGACATTAGGCAAGGTGCAGCGTCTAGAATTTATATTTTCTTGTATTAATCAAAAGAAAGACAATTTGAATTACTATAACTTGTGAAAATATAGTTTTGTATTTCAGGAATTTTCTTACTTTTTATGATAAACTCTACTCACCTGTAAACATTTATGTACATGGTTCCCCACAAATGAACGACCATGGTACGCCTGTCTGCTCACTCTCAACTGCTGTAGTGCTTCTTCTAGACCAACATTAGTTGGTCCAGAGTGAGCTGGCATTTCGGGTATTTTGCCTATTTCCTTCTCCTACAAAAAAAAGAGATTTTATATGTTTAATTTTATATCAATTTTAGTTCAAGATGCATTTGGTACATCTATGCATGATTTAGGATTAAAACGTATGCAACTCATATTTATAATACTGCTGGTGTGACATCAAGATACTAACCAGTTTAACTTTCTCTCTCTTCTTCTCTTCAGCCATTTCCAGGATGACGGTGGGTGGTTCAGCTTCAGGGTAAAGAAGTGCAACCATCATGTGCTGGTCCATGAGGTCGTGAAGTTCTTCCTCGGCAAGCTTCACTCTGGACTGGAGATTCAGCTTCTTCAGCTGCTGTTTGAAGGCCTCCTTTGCTTCTAGTTGGTCTGTAGGAGTTCTTGCCAAGGAGTGGCCAATCTTCAGGTCCAGGGTGTGACATGCTTGGCAGAGCGAGTTGAAGTGCTTCAAGAAGACCCCTAGGGAGATGTGGAGCCCAGGAGGACAGACCTGATAAAGAGGAGAAAAGGGCTTATAATATCAGAGGTATTGATAACAATTTTCATTGCCATCATTGCACATGAAACTTCTAAATATTCTAAATGTTTGTCTTCCTGAACGGTTTAAAGTAGCTAAAACCTGGTAAGCATGAAGGTCTGTGGTAAGATATAGATCCGATTAAGTACCCACCCCACCCCTGGTGGGGGTATATCTTGGCTACTGATTAAGAATTTGGCTATTTAAATCATTTTCTTCTTAAATATCTTACCCTATTTATTGGAATATCAAAGAATGGGTCTCTGATCACGTTAACCGACTCCTTTGGGATGCCACAGGTTTTGAAATGGCTGAGGGATTCTTTGAGGGTCTGCAGGCTTCGCTGACGGGGGACAGTCATTGGTGGGT
Organism: Strongylocentrotus droebachiensis; assembly: GCA_035222895.1. NCBI lineage: Eukaryota > Metazoa > Echinodermata > Echinoidea > Camarodonta > Strongylocentrotidae > Strongylocentrotus > Strongylocentrotus droebachiensis. Next base: position 47,306 of record JAVYIG010008246.1, on the reverse strand, counting down.
CAGCGAAGTCTTTCTTAGGCATCTCACAGTAGAGACAGCAATGACGGCCTGGTGAAGAAAAAAAAAGGGGGAAACAATTAAGTCAGAGATATGTTGTTGTTTTTTTTTACTCTTTTTCAATCAAAGTAATATATATATACTGTTTATTAAGGCAAGGCTTACCATTGGGACCAGTGAGTCCATACATCCTGGTCAAATACTCATAGTCTCCGAAGGCGAAGACTTTTATGGTTTTCCCTCTGTAAAGACAAAATATGAGATAGACAGAATAAAAATTCACATACAAAGTAACTACATCCACATTAGAAATCTTACTCATTATATAAATCGCTATATAAATTTCATGTATTATTATTATTATTGAAATTTTATAGGTTATCTTTTTATTTTGTATAAATATTAACATTTTATTCAACAGAATTAGAAAACACACCTCCATGTCATTGTCTCCAAATCGGCAATCTGACATCTGATAGCCTCCAGAGAGACATCGAGGTTGAAGGTGGAGTCGGAGCCAGGGAACAACATGATGACCCGGGTGTTGTGGAGGCTATTGGGTCTGTTTACGTTGGCCACCTGTATCATCATTTTGAATGTTCCTCCCCCTTTGTCGCCACCCACCTTAAGCCATATTTCGCCTTCAGGGATGTGATCCTTATGCCAGGTGAGCTCTCCAAGTCTGTAGATATGTAGAAAAAGGACATTATTGCATTATTCAAAGGGATATTTAATTTGATTTAAATGGGTTTAATTAATAAAACTATCTTAACAAAATAAAATCAAAATGCTTCTGAGGATAGGGAATAGATATCAATATCAGAAACACTATGGCCCAAATTCACAAAGGAGGTTTAAACCCCCTCCTGGGTTTTTTCTGAACAAATTATATATTTCTTTAAGTATGCTGATGGACCATGTGCTCTTATTTTAGTGTGCTTAACAAAACCTAGGAGGGGGTTTAAACCCCCTCTATGGTACTTCTCTTGTGAAATCAGGCCTATCATTTAATTTTAAAATTAGTGCATGTAGTAATCAGTTGTTAATGATATTTAAAATATCTTTTTTCTTTTGTCATGTTTTCCTTTAATGGTTTTCTTTACATTATCACAGGTAGAGTCATGAACTCACTGATCATACTCCTCCAGCAAGTCCTTTACAAGGGCACTGAGGCTCGTTACTGCGACTACCGGGGTCTGCTTGATTTCAATTCCTGTGTCGCTTGAACCTTGTTGAAGAGGCAACCACTCCCCGGTGATGTTATCCTTGATGGCGTTGTCTTGGAGTTTCCTCACCTCCCTCTCATTACCAGTGGAGATTCGACGGTCTTTTAGCCAGCTGTTAATAAATATATTTAGGTATTGTAATGTATGAATGACGAGATCTGTATAAAGGCTCTAGGAGCTAAAGCCGGGGTAATAACATCTAAGGTACTTTCAAAGTCTATAGAGACGTATCATGTGATGCAAATGTAGAGCAGATTGTTATTGTTATTATTGTTGTTATTATTATTACCCTTTCCTGCCAAAATGCCCCATTAACTTAGGTATGGGTATGAAGTCTGCAGATCCCCGTCTAAACCAAATCTGAGTACCCTCTTACATGAATGTCCATAACAAAGATTGTTCAACGCACCTCTTCAAACGCCTAAGCTTTCTCCAACTCAAGCTGAAAAAGCTTTTCAGCTCCATTATGTCCCTTGATGGAATGTGGAGTGGTTGTGGGCCCAAGATATTCCCAGCTATCTCATGTTGCTGCTGAGCATCAGCTGCCTCTCTCCCTCCCGAAACCTCTTGCCTGACATTATCGATTATGGACGATCTTTTTCGGAGGGTGGATGGTGAGCAGGTTTCACTGGATACTATGTTTCCAGGAATCTTCAAAGTTCTCATAGGCTGTAAGAATATGTTGATGGCAAGTTACAGCTGAAGGTTCATTTTAAAGTTACAAAATATTATTCAAGTAAATAGTGTAAAAAATCTTTTAGAACACATTTACATGTATATCTAATGAGGAATCAACATATTACAGGGGTGTATATCTAGATAATAGTTAAATTATATAAATCAAATGATATCTTTAGCTTTCTAGAAATCCATGCTTTGTATTATTTATTTTTTTGGGGGGTGGGGGTAAAAGGTTTTGTTTATATACGTACATGATATATATGCACCATCGTGATTATTTTATTCGTTTGTTATACTGTTAACTAAAAAAATTAATGGCTAATTCTTTACAGTATGAAAATTTAAATGTATGAAACTGAAATTATATATATAATATAATAAAAGATATAAAAGTAAATTACACTGTTGCATTTACCTTTCCACGACCTGCTAATCCTATGCTGGCTGACAAACCGTCATGGGACTTGGCCATCTGACTTTTAAGGTAGTCGGAGGCTATCTGCTGGCGTTGGTGTGTGTTGAGGTCCACATAGTTAGATTTAGCGTATGTATGGTCACAATTTGAGGTTTGACATGAATGGCCTGATGTTTTGGTGTAGTGCATGGATGTTTTACAAAGTGAACACTGAACATGAAGATTGTGTAGTAATGTGATGATGTATGCGGCTGGTGTGTGTGTTTGAGAATAATGAAACTGAACGTCACAAAGAGGACAGCTAACGGACACTTTGACAAAGAGAGCCGATATACAGTCGAGACAAAACAGGTGGTTACAAGGTGACTCTACAGGACACGACACAACAGACCTACAAACACTACACAAAAGGAACTGTAGTGAATCGTCAATGTGAAATGTGTCTCGATCGATATTGTATTTCTGATTGCCTTTTGTGGCTGATACTCCCAATTTAGAAAAGTGAGACTGAGGTGTTGTTGTTGCGGGGGGGCGGCCACCAACTTTTCTTTTCTTTGGTCTGCCTGGTGCTTGTGTTTGCTTAAAGTGTGTACATGTATGACAGTCTGATGTTCTCTTGTGCGAGTCCCAGTTTTTCGGTGTCAAATTCGATGGTTTCTTGATTGTGAGGTGGCAATAGCATGTGCAACAAAATTTATTGGGGTGTACATCTGATGTGTCCTCAGAAATGTCGATGTTAAATTTCTGTAGAATTAATTGATGGTAGTCTGCAACCCTATATGCATGCCCCTTCTTTCCCAATTCAGTCTCAACCCGCCTTCCACAAAATCTACACAACACTGACAAACAATTAATATGCTGTTCCATGCATATAGATGTGTGTACAGTATAGTATAAACGTATAAAACTCCCACACAAGGTCAAAACCAACAACACAAGATGATTGCACAAAAAAAGGTAGGATGGCTAGAAATGAAAGAAAGTTTAAACAATACTAGTCAATTTTGATATAAAAGCAACTCAAAGGCAAGAAAAATTGTGGATAGGTAAATATATTTTTTTAAGAAACCTCAAAAATACTGAAAATATTTACTGTGATATCTACGTGTATATGGGACCGACACACCCCTTTTGCCGCCGGCGAATTCAAAATTGATTGCCGGTGTTTTGATTTCTTGTTTTGAATGTCACCATTGTTTTGTAAGAATGTATGTGTATCATATATTTGATTCATTGCAAGATGAGGTTGGCTACCTCTCTGGGGTTTCCCCAATTGACCTAGATGTGTGATTCATATTATTCATAGCGTCGGTAGCAACCTGGTAGCAACAACATCGACCTTGGCGTGGGTATTTAAATTTTAAAGATGAGTGAGCCCTCTCTCGGTCAATACGAGATACATTAGGTGAGCGCTGCGCGCATTTCATTCACATACGTGCCCATGGTTTAAAAATTAGCGCAAAATTAGCGCAAAATAAGCGTAACTTGCCTTGCGCGCGTCTAATATTGGACCTCTGACTTGTATCGCGCTTATTTCGCGCTTATTTTGCACTTATTTTAAACCAGGGGTTATGTAAATAGGCGATGTCACACAGAAAAATCCCGACTCATCTTGAATAAACCAGATTTAGGAAATCTAGTTTTTTCATTTACGTCGGTGACAGACTGTTGACAGACAGGCTACGAATAATCCGGATAACTAAAATCCGGATTCTTGATGGGCCATTGCGCACGCGCCGTTTAGGTAGATAAGCATTGTGACATCACAAAGTAACACGTCTCATTAAATGCGCGCTAATATAATTGTGCGCAAGTCATTGATAGCGCGTTGACTTTACACTGACCTTAACCCTAATAAGGCCGGGGGGGGGGGCCATTATGGCCCCCCCCCCCTCCACGATTTTTTTGATTGTTCGAGAACGCATATGGATGGCGCCTCGCCGCTCGCTGACTTTTTTCTTTAGAGTCTTGCGCATCTTTAAAAAAAAAAAAAAAAAAAATCGGACCTATAGTTACAAGGTCACGTGACCTTTTGTCTTTGCATGTCAGCCCAAAAATCGCTCATTTTTGTGATTTGTGTACAAAACATATGGAAATGTCATTTTTCCTAAAAATAGATCAAACATTGGTTTTTGGGTCTTGTTTAAAGTTTAGGTGGTTGTTTTGGGAGTCAAAATAGTTGAATTGTAGGAAGAAATGAAAAAAAAAAAAAAAACAATAACATAAATAAGTTAAAAAAACAATGAAATACATAAGAAATTATCAAAACAAGAGATAACATAAGGAATAAGCTGGCTCTTCCAATTTTTTTTGTCGTATTATTGTTCCAAATGGTCTAATGAATATATGTAGTGAAAACGAATGCTTAAATATGAATAATATAGGATTTATGGGTAAAAATGTGATTTTATGACGTTATTTGCATAAATTACCATAAATATGCAAATGAGGGATTTTTTTCAAAAAATTGAAATTATCATATTGTTCTATACACTTCACTTGACATGCGTGCAAATTTTCGCGGAGATCGGCCGTTTCACGGCCGAGATCTTAGGGGGGGGGGGGCCATAATGGCCCCCCCCCCCCCCCCCCGGCCGTAGTAAGACTTCAAATAGCCCGGCCTTATTAGGGTTAAAGGGGATTATTTCACAATTGGTGTCAGACAGAAAAATCCCTTTAAAAAACCCTTGAAAAATCCTTTCAAGAGAGAATTATCTTGCTTCATATGAGGATTTTTGAAGGGATATTTGAAGGGGTTTTTGAGGGATAATTGATGACAGACAGCAATTAAGAGGATAACTAAAATCCGGATAATTAAAATCCGGATTTTTGGCCTCTGTGTGACACCACCTAATGAGGGTTTAAACCATGGGTTAAATGTAAACCTCCTTTGTGAGTTCGGGCCTAAAGGTAGAGATAGTAGGGATGGGTAATAAATGCCCCCTCCCAATAAATAGCAATCCTGATGGATTTGAAGGACGTACTTGAAGAGTTGGAGTGTTCCTGTGTCGCTACCAGTCATACTGTACCAGAACGTAAGACACATATCTTGAGCCTCGGTGGAAGGAGAGAACGTTGTCCAGAGCTTGGCGGACTTACCAGGCTCATGTGGATCAGCAGAATTCATTAGAACATAAAAACCTATCAAAACAAAGAGACACATATTGCTCCGATTGTCTCATTTTCGCTCGCGTGAACATTGCCAGCACAAACCACTGACCTCTACCTCCTGTACGGATCATCGCCCATTCCCATTCATTATACGTTACGTACTAAAAGGCTGTATTGTCTGACTGTTCATGAATATTCATGTTTTGGCTTACCTCGGCTAAATGTTTGCTTTTACTAAATTGAAAAATTACGGTGGGGGGGGGGGGGGGGTGGATGAAATGGACATAATGAAATAGGCAGAAGTGATCTATGATAATTTATGCTTTTTATGTTTCGTGTGCTCGACCTATAATCTTCAAATCGCTTGGCAAACTGAATCCAAAGTTAGACTTGTTTCACATGTGTATCATGGGCAATGACGAGCTTGCAACCTATTTTGAAAAATTACGGTGGGTGAACTTTCAAAAGTCATTGAGACATGAGGGCTCCAATGAAAGAGCTAGGGATAACGTACGTCGGGGTGGATGTGCTTTTCGTTTAAACAACAAAAATGAATTTTTAACGATTTTTTTAAAAACGTCAATAGGCTAACATGTTAGGCTGCTGACCCTGACCATGCTCTGACGATAGGGGGCGTTGTGAAATGAGACTAAACGGAGCCATATGAATTAGAGAAAGCTTACATCTGTCATTGCCTGATGGGTTATTTGATGATGCAGATCCAAATCAAATGATTGGTTGAGAGTCGACACATGACCAGCTATTTATTTTCACCCGTCCCGGTGTTTATCGGACAAGAGATTCATAATCATGTTAATCTATATTTATATGTATGTTTCTTTGTAAAATTGTGATTGCTTTTTATATGCACGGCCATACTGAAGAACAGCCATTGGCTGAAGTATGCTACCGTGCTAAAATAAAATAAACAAACAAACAAACAAACAAGCATTTATATGTCGTTGTCAATTAGACGATATTACTAAACGTGATGACGTAAAACCTTAATGAAATGATTGATTGAGAGTGGACACAAGACCAGGCATTTACTTTTGTGTGATTTTGTAGAAAATCCTAATAATTAATAATCGGTCATTAGAACTAACGACCTGTCAGTCAGTCGAGAAGAAAGCATGCCAGTTGACTCTTTATCTGTGACATTAAGGTTGAGAGTGATTTATCTCATGACAAGGATCCTTCTGGAGTAAGAAGAATTATCCGCCCTTCGTACCTTTGAAACATTCCCACCCACCCTCTGCTTACTTCTCGAGTGCCAGGCTGATCTACAGATACTTGCTGTAGATAATAACTACTAACGCCCAAACCTCGCCTTGCTTCGGTGTCATAGCAGGATGTAACGTCCCCTTGAACCTATAGAAACAGCCATGCCTCTCATAGCAGTAAATATACTGATTTTGATTTGAAATATATCATAACCTAGTTATTAGCCCATCCACGGCCGGAGTTGAGGGAGAATCTAATTATGAACCATACCCAAACATATTATGAGTTTATGATGCATATAGGTATGTTCGAAGTTTTAAAGGCCTATCCCATATCGTTGAAATGTAGGCAACTTACAATTTGCTGATTTATTTGTTTTCAATGCCGCGAACATGAACTAAGGGGGAGGGGAGAGGGGGGTTGAGAGGGGGGGGGGGGGGTGAGAGGAGAGGAGAGGGGTGGGGGTGTTACCAGACAAATTGAAGGGAAACACGACGTCTGTGTTCCATGATTCTAACTTTGCTGTATATAATGTTTGTTTCAGTGGGCAAGATTCTAAAACAAGTATATATATATATTTATTCCGCTCTATATCCCCCCACACTCTTTCTTTCTATGTTCTAACCTCTCTCTCTCTCTCCCTCTCTCTCTCTTTCTCTCTGCTATATACCTTTCCCGTCACTCTCTCTCTCTCTCTCTCTACTTTATACCCCTCCCGTCACTCTCTCTATCTCTCTCTGCTCTATACCCCTCCCGTCACTCTCTCTCTCTCTCCTTCTGCTCTATACCCCTCCCGTCACTCTCTCTCTTTCTCTCTACCCCCTCCCGTCACTCTCTCTCTGCTCTATACCCTTCCCGTCACTCAATCTCTCTCTCTCTTTCTCTCTATACCCCTCCCGTCACTCTCTCTCTCTCTCCCCCTCTCTCCATCTCTGCTCTATACCCTTCCCGTCACTCACTCTCTCTCTCTTTCTCTCTATACCCCTCCCGTCACTCACTCTCTCTCTCTATCTGTGCTCTATATCCTTCCCGTCACTCTCTTTCGCCACTCTATACCCCTCCCGTCCCTCTCTTTTTTTCTCTCTCTATACCCCTCCCGTCACTCTCTCTCTCTCTATCTCTCCTCTATATCCTTCCTCTCTCTCTCTTTCGCCACTCTATACCCCTCCCGTCACTCACTCTCCTTTTCTCTCTCTCTATACCCCTCCCGTCAGTCTCTCTCTCTCTCTCTCTGCTATATACCCCTCCCGTCACTCTCTCTTCCTCTGCTCTATACCCATCCCGTCATTCTTTCTCTATCTCTCCCCTCTTTCTCTCTCTCTCTCTCTCTCTGTCTCTCTGTAATACCTAATTTTAAGGGACAATAAGAAATGCAGCAGTTACACGTTGTCTCCTGGGTATTGACTGCACAGTTTTTCATGTGGTTTATTACTAAAGCAGTCACAAGGTGGCGCTAGAACAACGCATCCCTTCATAATGAAAGAGTCATCAATTGTGTGGACATCTGTGATAACATTCATGTTTGCTTTTACCACAATTTCGGGAATCAAGATCCAGATTGATCACTTGCCACAACCTGATAACTCAATTTCTATATATTTCCTGTACAGATATCATACATGTAAGTTTTAACTGTCGTATAGAATTGTAATAAAACCATTTTTTACTATTTGCATTGTATTAAACTTCATGTCTTTGCTATTTTTTCTTCTATTTCCCTTTTTTAGAACACAAACATGTACACATTTGTATTTACAACAATTCTTCTTCAACCCCCACTATTATAGAATCATTTGTTTCCAGCCTCACATTTGTTCTTCCTTTTTTGTATTGTTGTTACGCCGCATACAAATCGTCACCGTTTTCACGAAGTGGCCTCAGTGGCCAAAATCGTTGAAATTTTTAATTTCGAGTTTTGACCGTTTTTGAGCAATGTATATAAATGTCTACAACTTCAGTAATTTTCAAAGACTAATCTTGCTTAATTACGTCATACGTGACGTCACGAAACGTATCACAAGCGGTACAACTGGCAAACACCGTTTTCACGAAGTGGCCTCTTACGCGCAAATGTAGTCTGCTATTGATAATCGTACACGAACCGGCTCCGCGAAGCCTTTGTCACAGATGCCGGTGCTTCTGGCGGAATTGTTAGAGGAATCTGACAGCCCTAGGTAATTATTTTCACTTATTTTAAAACAATGTTATGCATCGTTCAATAGCAGTCTGTAGCAGTATAAACAAACTCAAATTCTAAACGGATATCAAGTTACGAAATGGCGAGATAGGTCATTACAGTCCCACGCACTGTTTTCTGCGTGAGTTGTATTGTCGGTCTACTAGTATGCAGATCTAGTACAAGTAGTACGTAGTACTCGCCTACTACTACTAGTACTATCAACAGAGTGCTACTAAGTATTAAGTAACACAGTATCTTAGATAAGCTTGAACATGTATAAGTGCAGGAGCAGTTACATACAAATTACAATAACAACAATGTCACGAGTCACAAGGCGAATTCGCTGAAGAGTGAAGCCCATGCCAGGGCAGGGGAGATATCATTAATAATAATTTTACATTAACTATGTTAACTGATTAAGCAGTACCAGCCCAAGCCTCCAAGGCAAGGCCCAATTAGCCAAGGGCATATTCTGGTTAAAATTCAATGTCAATGTTGATATGACAATGCCAAATCATAAAATGGCAATTGCGACGTAGGAGTTGAGTCTAGGCTCGAGCGCGAGCCTAGAGTCTAGATCTACTACGTTAGTACTTACGTACTTCTAGTACTAGATTTAAATATTAAATGACCCCCCCCCCCCCGTAAGCTCTTTCCATGTTCATGTTATAAATACGAGACTGAGACTTGAATAGTAAAGCCAGGTATGCTTGAATGAATAAACAATTTTGTGCTTGCTAATAATTTAAAGGGAAATCCAACCATGAGAATTGAGATGAAGTGGCTTAATTTTAGCAAATGCAGAAAAATGAAGCAAATACATTTCATGTTTCTTCCCGGTTTTACCAGTAGAATAGCCGGCTGAGAGGACCATCACTAGCACTCCCAGTGGCTGATGTCTAAGTAGGAGTTTGATGTGGAGAGCTTTTAGCATGTTGTTGAGGTACTAATGGATGGGGGGGGGGGGGGGGTCAACCTAGCATAGGCTGGAGCGGCTTCTTATACACTCGGCTTTATGCTCATAAACGAATGCCTGCTCTTAATTAATTTGCTTTAAAGACAAAGATAAAGCTGATGGTATGGGAAGACGTCCACTACAAATTCCTCCCTCTTTATTGTGCATGATAATTTCATTTTGCCACCAAAGTTGTGGTTGAGCTACTTAAGGTGTACCTTTTGCCTTGGACTTAGAGGATGACAGGCTTTTTGTTTTGTTGGGGGGGGGGGGGTTTGCTTATAATAATAGTACTAGTTGCTTCTGGTATAGCGCACATGTCCGTCACGATGTGAGGGGGGGGGGGGGGGGGGGAGTTAGCACTAATTTGGGTTGTTTCATCCCATGTTTGCAAGACTGAGACTTAATTATTCAAGGTCTTCTTAATTGCTTTAGATAATGATGTGCTTGCTAATAAGTTAACGGGATATCCAACCGTGAGATGAAGTGGCTTGTTTGAACAAATGCAGAAAAATTAAAAAAATACTTTTCATATTTGTTCATAGTTTACCAGTAGAATAGACAGCTGGGATACGCAAGAGATGAGGGACCACTAGCACCCCCAGTGGTTGATGTCCATGTAGGAGTTTGTGCAGCTGATGTGGAGAGCTTTTAGCAAATTGACAAGGTATGTGTGGTAAGGAAATTAGCTCCAAAAGAAAATTTATAGATTGAGAGTTGGGCTGGCGAGGGGGAGGGGTCAATCTTTAGCAAACAAATGAACTATTTTCATTTACATAACAATGATCCATGGACAAAACTATGCTGGGAAGTAATTTTCTAATGTGCGCAAAGTGGTGGGGGTGCTAGGAGGGCCCTCCAAAGATGACGGGTTCCCAAACACTCAATTTTTTTTCATAAACGCATGACTGATCTTGCTTTGAAAGGTTTTAGGCAGTTGATGGTATTGTAAGGCATCAAACACAAGTTCCTTGCTCTTTAATGTGCGTGACAGACATTCATTTTGCCAACATGTCATGTTTGAGCTACTTATGGTGTATCAACTTACAAGATGACAGGCTTCATCTTATATTTTGTATTTTTCTTATTGTCTTTTTTTCATAGGGGGTAGGGGGTGAAGAAGGAGAGTTAACACTAATTTGTGTTGTTTCATCACAGAAAAAATAAAATAATATGCGTTAACCTGATGCCTGTAATTTTTTGAAGAGATGCGATTTTAAAATCATATCATCCCTGTATAGCTTCCTGTACGAGCTGTGTTGGGGGTTTTCTGCATCCATCATGAGTTATCAAATATATTCTCCTTTTAACCCAGCATCTTCACCCTCTGCCCTTGAACTGATTGCTTTTCCAATACCACGGTTTGGAGGTCAGACCAAACGACTGACAGACCGACCGACTGAATAGCTAAGTCCCCACAGTCATCAAAGGTAAGTTTTAACCTAATTTGTTACATTTTATATTGTTTATATATGAAATATTTTTATAATTTTGACTGGCTTTAATGGGAATATGAAACTATATTGCCCAAATATAATCATATTGGCCGGTTCGAAGACGAGGGCAATATGGTTACCGGTATGTTGGGGGCAATATTGTCTCATATCAACCAAAATGTGAGCCAGTCAATGTTATTATTATCAATTATCCTCTTCTTATATTTCAAGTATCACTTATACATGTATCATGTACAAGGACCCAGATGTGAAACGTATGGTAATATGCTCCTATATTACCCGCTGCTACATCACGCGTGTCTTTATGCGATAATTGCACCATAAATAATAATGAATGATATTATACGCTTGACTAACTTTGAATATTGATCCTTATTGAGTGGTCTTTCTGAAAGTTGATATAATAAAGTTTCTTTCAATCTGGCAGACAAGTACATGCAAGTGCATTCATTATTACTTACTGGGTTTATAACATTCATCACAAACCTGCAGATAACCTGCAGATTTTATATCTTATTTAGATATGAACATATCAATTCAATGATTGACAACAAACCCAGTAATACATATGGAACCCTATCATATCATCTTCAGTGGTTGATAAATACTGTATAGATGTCCTCTACATTTTTTATTGAAATGGAATACAATAGTACCATACAGACCATGGAGTATGCTGTAACAATTTTTTTAAACAATATACCAATCCTCCCAACCTAAAAGTGTTGAACACAGGTAAGCCATTCATATTTTTAAATAGGAGTTATACCACTCTGATTTCCTACCAGGAATTTAGTGCCACAATGTCACAAATTGCATTCTAAGTGAATAAATGGTGCAACAGTATTTATAAAACAATTGCAAATCTGCTTTTCTACTCGGTGCATGCTTCGCTTTTTTTCTGTTAAAAGTAGACCTTAAATTCATATTCTGATTTTCATTTATAGTTACCATATATTTCAAAATATCAATTTGGAACAGAGTAAAACCACTTTTTATTTAATACCTGTTTCTAGGTTTCATTCCTGTTTTATGAAATAAAATTACTATGTCCTCTCTACTTATCATTGAACAGAGTTATTGATAACTTGATTGTAACAATCTTTTGTCAATTACCTCTTAGGATGGACAAAAATACAGAAGTTATTGTTAGGTGGGATCGTGATGGAGAGATCAATTGTGGCAAGAAACGAGATCTTCGATATAACGGAAGGCTTAGGGTGGGTTCAAGAGTCACTATGAGCTAGATGGATGTGGACTGGACGGGGACTGCAACGCTGACAGGAGACTCTGACTCCGAATGTGCCTCCATTTAGAGGTTTTGTGGTCTAGTGGATAAGTCGTTGGACTGTGGATCACAGGATCCATGGTTCAAGTCCCGCCACAGCAGTAATGTCTTTTGGCAAGATATTAATCTACATTTGCCACTCTGCTGTGAGCACCAAAAGCGGCTGCCTAGCAGAGCCAGGGTAATAGTTGGAGCGCCTTGAGCACATTGTTATTATTATTTTGACAGTGACAACCTCCCTCCTTCCTCACTAAGAACAGCACAGACTAGGTCATCCATCATATGAAAGTTGCATGTAAGAAGTTTTAATCCCATAAACTTACAGTGTTGTATGTTTTTAGAAGGATTTGGCATGTAGGACTAATATTAATTGCTAATAGTTTATATTTCAAAGGGCAATCCAACCTTTGTAACAAGTTGATTTATGTTAAAGCAGAACAAAATGAGTGTAATAGACTGGTGAAAGTTTGAAAGAAATCAGACATAGAATAAGAAATAATGTTTGAAAAGTTAGATTACAACATCTATGTAAATCTCAGATCTGCAATTTTATGAGGCAACAGGGACGTATGCAGCTGACAACTTTGTATGTCATACACAAAAAATATAAATAATTAATGATTTTCTTTTAAGCTCCTCTTCCATTGTGGCAGTACTCAAACTATATTGTAACCCTCCCTCTCCCTAATCAGTGGCCTTTTGAATTTGCATTTCAGAATTTTCCAAGAACACCGGTACCCCCCTTCTTTATAGAGCTACCATGTTGTATTTTTTGCCATGAATGTGGGCTACAGTTAAATAAGTTGCAATTTTGATATTCAAACATGATTCATTACACCGGAGTGTTGGCTCAGTCAGTAGAGCGTCCGCCTCACAACCGGGAGGTCGTGGGTTCGAATCCCGGCCGCGTCATACCAAAAGACGTTAAAAGATGGGAGTTGTTGCTACCTTGTTTGGCGTTCAACAATAATGGATAGAGCAACGTCGATCTGGCGCTGCTCAGTGGCTGCCGGGCTCACGATCAATTGGGCAAAAAAAAAATCTGTTTCGGTTTAATAAAATTTTGAGTGAACTATTAGGCTATTATTATTATTTTTATTTATTATTATTATTATGATTTATCAATTTTTAATGATTGTACATGTACCGGTAATTGTGAAATGAACTGTACAAAAACGATTCCAGTTATATTGCAAAGAAATAAATGCAGTCATAATCAAGACGAAAGTATTAATCTTAAGATTTGATTGCTTTGTGCTATTCAACGTTTATTCTTATTTAGTTAGATTTGTTTATAGGAGAAATGTGTCTGAGAGAGTAATGTACTAAAATGATAATGACTTATGTGACAACAAAGAGGGGTAATAAACGACAAAAAGAGAGATAAAGAGAGAGAAAGAAAGAGAAGGAGGGGGATGTTCTTGTTTGCATGAGAGAGCTAGAAAGGAGAGAGAGAGAGAGAGAGAGAAAGAAAGAATTGAGAAGAAGTTGTACATAGTGCTTGGTGTGCCCCCCCCCCCCCCAAACAAAAAGTATACAAATATGCTATTGATCATTGACAAAAATATTCAATTAAACTTAAATCACATATGAAGCAGGACAGTATATACAATTTCCATAACAGGCATTCAGAGTCACTAACAAATTATTGCTTTTCCTGCATTATGTGAAGGATTAAAGATGAATTTCTGGATGGGGCAGAGTGATGCGAGTCTAACATTGAATATAGTGCTGTGATTTCGAGGAAACAGAATCAGCTAGGTATGACAAATATAGTTTTATGGGGGGGGGGGTACGCAAATGGGCATTGCTTTGCACAGCGCGCACGTCAACTGGGACGGTTCGTAAAAACGAAATTTCACATAACCAACAGGGGAAACGGGGCCGCGTAAGCTGCGGGGCCACTACGTGAAGACGAGCCTAAGCGTGGATGTCAAGTTTTTCGTTTTCACGAACCGTCCTCTGACTGTCCTCTGTGATTGAGGTCTAATTATTGTTTAAATAAACATTATTTCCACGTAAAACTTATATCATTTCATTCTGTAGATAGTGTACTATCAAGATATCCAAAAAAATGAATACCATCACATACTTTTTCCCCGTGAAAACAGCGATTGTAAAAAAGTGAAACTTTAAACGCGTTTATCTCAAAATTTGTTTCTGTACGCTAAAACGCTCTTGGGACACTTCGTGAAAACGGTGACGAAATCAACTACATATCATATTTAAATCATTAAACGAGTAAGATGTATACTGTGTTTGTGTGAATAACAAATGAAGCATTCTAATTCATCTATAGGGCAATCCCTATAATGTTAATAATGTTACCTGAGTTTCGTATGTAGCTGTAAAGATTAACATAATGGAATTATCACTTTCAAAAGCGATTACTATTAGACACAATTACTTTAATCTTCCAACACATATATGCATCTTTTGTGTGAACTTCGTGAATTCTTTTGGCACACAAATCTATTTACAATACAATTAATAGTGCTATCCTAGTAGCAATCCAAGATGTAGTTGTCGGAATAATGAATAATATAATGTGTGTATGTATATACATTTATACATATAAAGTACATATAAGTCAAAAGTTGGTTCATAATATAGATACATTTTTACAACAAGTACATTAGTTAGCTACATGCATTCCATGGGACTCATTGGGTATATGTCTCAAATCTAAATGGTGATGTGAAGTATTGACATCAATTGCATTATTTTGATATAAATGCTCTAAGAATATAAGGAATAATACCAAACTTAATACACGACCATTACAACAAATAGGTCATTGTATTATGATAATAGGGAGCTTTCGATTCCACGACGGTTGGCTTCTGCGACGGTCAAACTGTAAATCACAACCGTTCCGGCGTACAAGTTTCCGTCCTCCAACAATCTCATTTCGATTCCTGCCGACGAACTCTGCGACGAACCTGGGCTAGATCATATGATTGATCACGTGATTTACAGATTTGTTCATAACAACAAAAATGGCGACTGGTAATCTCCACCGTGTCAGAGACCAGTTGGTTGCCGCTTATTGTTGTGATTTGCTTGATGAATTTGAATTTTGCCTTTTATATGATATTAATAAGCCCACCAACATTGATTTCCGTCATGAAGAATTCGCCCCAATAGATCTTAATTGTTTAAACGACGATGAATGCAACTCATACTTCAGGTACGTACATGATGATGATTGAAATCATTGGTGCATATGAATGATAATGTATGAATTTACCATGTTTACATGTCACTGAGTCTGTATCGTAGTGTATTGACAGCCGGCCAACTCGCGTAACAACATCTATAGTATAGTACTATAGGCTATAGCGTCGTGATTGTATTTCATGATCATGGTGATTCGAATACAAAATGTTCAAGCATAGTGCCATTACTTAGTGGAACGCATAGACTAGTCTAGGGATCGTTTTCACCATTGCTGTTGGATAGATTCTAGACTAGTCTATTTGAATAAAAAATTGTAATCAGAATAAGTTAGAAACCAGCGGAACGAATCGAATCTGGATGATTTTGGACTCTGTGTTTTCTGTTATTTTGTGAGTATTTTGACATTCCGTATATGTTTCTGACTCTTGCTTTAGTAATGTAAGGCTTTTTAAAGCCTCAAACTACAACCAGGAGCATTTTTTATCGCATCGAATCCGTGAATTAGTGAACTTTGGACTCAGTTTATTACTACCACTCAGAGGATCAAAAGTGCTGATAGTCCCAAACACGCGAAATTTCGTTTCCAACCTGCTTTTTCGTATTTCCGATAAAACCCTATAGTTAGTATACTTCTATGCCATGGTATTGCTGTTTAATGAGGCATGAAGTGAACATATCTATTGTCGGCGCTGATGGTCAACTAAAATCATCTTATTGCCCCAGTCTGCTGCTACCCAGGATTTTATTGTGGACACTTTAAGCTTCATTGTTGGTAATTTAATCCAGCTCTACCGAAACCAACGATTACCATGGCAGATACAGACAAAGCCCAAATGAATACAAGGGGGAAGGAGAAAGAGAAATCTGCTTTGCTGGCATCAGTGATACAGGACATCTTTCGGGATAAAAGATTCATCGACTTAGTGGAAGAGCGCGTTAGTAAACAACTAGCTGACATCAGGGAAACCATCGACACTCAACAGGCAAGGATCTTCGATCTCGAAATCGTAACAGACAGCAAGTCGAAGGAGATCGCAAACGTCCAAAACCAACTTGAAAATCAACACGAGCAGATTAAAACACTACAACGCAAGCTCGACCAACAGGAGCAATACTCCAGGCGAAATTGTCTCCTGTTCTTTGGCTTCGAGGAACGCAGTGAAGAAGATACCGATGACATCATTCTTCAAGTGGCAAATGAAGTTCTCCAGGTAAATCTCTCCAAGGATGATCTGGAACGTACCCATAGAAATGGCTCCAGGCAGAAACATCAAGAAAAGAACCTGCCACGCCCAATCATCGCGAAGTTTACATTATATAGAAAGCGCCAGGAAGTAATCTCCAAACGACGGAAGCTCGCCGGTAAGCGGAAGTCCATCCAGGAAGATCTGACGAAAGCAAATCAAGACCTGCTTGCACATGTACGAACCTCTGAGAAAGTAAAAGCAGCATGGACACGAGATGGTCGTATTCTAATGACTGACAAAAACAACAAAAAACACTTGATCTTGTGCAAAGACGACCTACGGAAGTTTTAAAGTCTGGTTAGGGTAGGCACATTCTGAACTAAGTGAGTGAACTTTTCATTTATTTTTTTTCCCCTCATTTAACAAAAGTACTTGTTACATACTTTGTTATTACAGTATATTAATTGTTATGTTCTGTATTTATTGTACCCCTATGTTTTGTTGTTTGTCTTTATGTAGACGGATTGTCATGGTCATATTTAATGTTCTCCTTTTACATGGATGATACACATGACGCACAGTATCCCATATGCTTAAACCCAGTGTTTCCATTTTCTGATTTGAGCGATGATGAATTTAAGAATATTTTTTCAACACCATTGCATGAACATAAAATTGATATAAATAAATTTAAAAATACATTTAAACATTCTTTAGAATGTGATCCAGCGTGTGACAATGATGACGATGATTTTTTACAGGACGATATTGTTGAAAGTAATTATTATTTGGAAGATGAATTTATGTCTTTACCAAAATTAGATTCTGATTTTAGTATTATACATTTCAATGCAAGAAGTTTATCCAAGAATTTTTTAGCTATAAGTGAATTTATTCATTCATTAAGTTACTCTTTTTCTATTTATGGTTTCACGGAGACATGGATTCAAAGTAATACCCCCATTTTATTTCATTTAGAAGGATATTCATTCATTCATATTGATCGTATCAGTGGTAGAGGAGGAGGAGTGGCTTTTCTTGTTTTGGACTCTTTGAATTTTAATATTAGAAATGATATTTTATTGCAATGCGATGGTAATGAATGTCTTTTTATTGAGATTACGAATAAGATTGGAAAAAATATAATTGTTGGAATAATTTATAGGAAACCGCAATCAAGAGTAGAAAGCTTTATTAACGCATTTTATGTATGTTTACAAAAACTTAATAAAGAAAATAAATTTATTTATATTATGGGTGATTTTAATATTGATCTTTTAAAATGTTCAAATAAATATAGTGCTGATTTTTTAGACATGTTACATTCCTCATCACTCTTGCCACTAATTGTTAAACCCACACGTATTTCTATAAATAGTGCAACTCTTATAGATAATATATTTACAAACAATGTTTTTTCATGTATAACCCCGGGAATATTTTTTAATGATGCATCTGACCATCTACCAATATTTCAAATAACAGGGAAAATTATTTGTAGAGATTATGTGTGTAATATTCCTAAAAAACGTATAATCAATGAACGTACTATAAATAGTTTAAAGTTAGATTTGAATAATGAGGATTGGAATGGGGTTATGTATCCCAGTAATGTAGAAGTAGCATATGGTCGGTTTAAACATAGATTTATGGTATATTATGATAAAAACTTAACGTATTCTACTAGAAAAAAAAAGAATAAGTGCAAGAAACCTTGGTTAAGCGAAGAATTATTGAATGTAATCAAAAATAAAAACAAGTTGTATAGAATATATTGTAAGAATTCTTCTTCTAATAATAAACTTAAGTATCATAAAGCTCGCAACAAGGTAAATAAATTATTGAAAATGGCACGCAAGGCATATTATGCAAATAGATTTAAGAAAACTAAAGGTAATATTAAACAAACATGGTCTGTAATAAATGAAATATTTGGTAAATCTAGGAAGACTTTGCCTTCATATTTTATAGTAAATGGACAAAATATTCATGATCCACATGATATTGCAAATTCTTTTAACGATTTTTTTATTAATATTGGATTGAATATATGCAATAGTATTCCTGTAAATAATATTGTAAATTATAGAGATTTTCTGCATCAACCATGTGCTACATCTTTATTTCTAAAACCTGTTAATGCAAATGAAATAACTACAATTGTGCAATCATTAAAAAGTACTCAAAGTTGTGGAGTAGATGATTTTAATCCATGTGTAATTAAGAAAGTTATTGATTATATTTTAGAACCTCTTATTCATATTTTTAATATGTCTTTAAGTACAGGAATTATTCCATCTGATATGAAAATAGCCAGAGTCACCCCAATATACAAAAAAGATGATGTTCATAATTTAGGTAATTACAGACCAATCTCAGTTTTAACTTTTTTTTCAAAAATCTTAGAACGAATTGTATATAATCGTTTGAATACATTTTTATTAAACAATACAATATTACACTCTTGCCAATATGGATTTACCAAAAATGTATCAACTGAAATGGCTCTAATTGATGTTCATGATTATTTAGTATCTTCCTTAAGTAATAAATTACACACTGTAGGTCTTTTCTTAGATTTAAGCAAAGCCTTTGATTCTATAGATCACAATATTTTGTTAGATAAATTGAATTACTATGGAATAAGAGGTGTTGCTTACACATGGTTGAACAATTATTTGAATAATCGACACCAAATAGTTGTATATAACAATGTTTTATCTGACCCAATGCAAGTCACGTGTGGAGTCCCTCAGGGCTCAATTTTAGGTCCTCTTTTATTTTTATTGTTCATAAATGATTTAAATTATTGTTCAAACATTTTGAAATTTGTCCTTTTTGCTGATGACAACAATATCCTCTATTCTCATAAAGATATTAATATTTTATGTCAAACTTTAAATAATGAGCTGCAGCATGTATCGCAATGGTTCAATAGTAATAAATTGTCTTTGAATACATCTAAATCTAATTTTATATATTTTCATTATAAGCAAAAATTTATTTCAGCTGATTCATTGAATGTATTAAATATAAAGATGAATGATGTTCCGATAAAACGAGTGCAATCAACTAGCTTTTTAGGTGTAATTATTGACCAAAATTTAACTTGGAATGCTCATATACTTACCATTTCAAACAAAATCTCAAGAAATATTGGTGTCATTAGCAAATTACGTCATATCTTGCCACAAAATATTTTGATTTTATTGTATAATACAATGGTTTTACCGTATTTAATGTATTGTAATGTTGTATGAGGCAACACATACCCAACGAGATTACAACGACTGCATATATTACAAAAGCGTATAGTAAGAATATGTCTTATGTCTGATTTCAATGCCCATTCAATACCATTATTTCAACAACTACAGTTTTTAAATATTTTTCAATTGAATCAATATTGTATATCACTCATGGTTTTTAAACATAAAACTGATAAACTGCCGATTAATCTTACCACTATGATGAAATGTAAAAAATATGTTCATAATTATAATACTAGAAATCCTGATAACTATTTTATTGAAAAATGTCCATTAACAAATTCCTTATTTACTTTTAGACACACTGGCCCGAAAATATGGAATTCTCTCCCCAAAGATATACGTGAGATTGCTTTCTTAAACTCTTTTAAATCTAAACTAAAAAAATACTTCATCTGTTTTTAAATCTATAATAATATTTGCATGTTAATACGTCTCCTTTGTTTTGTACACTGTTTTGTTATTGGTATACTTTTTATAGCCAATTGTTGGAAGTTGTATATGTATCTTTTAATAACAGGGAGCTGCCTCGACAGAACCTTATGGTTTTATTTGCAGTTTCCCCAATTCATTCCTATTGCTGATTAACTTTTTATAATTCCGATATATTTGTGACATGTTTCCATTTTGTGTGTATTTTGTGTTTTCTATATTGTATATAATCTGTATCTTATATGTTTTTTTATGGACTTGAATTGAAATAAAACTTGAACTTGAACTTAATTAATAGTTTAATACAAAATAATAGGTCTAACTAGTTACATTTCTTTTGGTTAACAGCTGCATTCTAATAATGCATGCCATTAGGCGATATGCAAAAAAAGGGGGGGGGGGAGGGTATTTTCAAACTTAAATCGTAGACCCAGGCTATGAGTATGAGTATGTGATCCATTGGGGCTAGCGAGGAAAAAAAGAACATAGTCTATCTATGATCAACATATTCTAGGTCTAGAGACTAGACCCTAGATCTAGATCTAGATATATTCCTTACGACTTGAACTAATTATCCCTTGGGGGGTCGATTCTCAAAAGTGTTAAATCTCCTGAATTGCCATGGTAACCACATTTAAATCGCTGTTTGACTAGACATTTTTAGAAATCTGAAATGACACCCCTTTGGAAATATGGGGATTAATCTGATCTGCCCTTTCATATGACACCTCATTTATTGAGTATCACCTTCAGGATCACAACAGATTTTTTTAATCTAAATTTATTTTTAAAAACGTTGACCAATTTTGCAATGCACATACCGGTAGACTGCATAGGGATGTGTGCAATGTCTATGGGAAAGTTTTAGCACACAAAACCTGGTGCACGATCAGACACCCCATTATTATACTAATCATTGATTTGCCATTGATTTTACTTTTAGACATGATAGATAGCGTCTAGATGGTAGACCTGTTATTAATATTAGGTCTAGATCTAATTGTTAAAGATCCATAGACTAGACCCGGTCGATTCAAAATATCTCCATTTTCTTTTTTTCTTATTTGCACCTCGAATAAATCCTCACCATAACAACCAGGTAGTAATTTCTTGTTGTCCGCTAACCCTTTTGGTTTTCCTCGGACCTCACAATGTAGAGTTTCTTTTGATTGACAAATGCGTAGTTGTCCGACGGACAATTAACTGCAGCATTATTTTAGGTTGTCCGCCGCTTGTTTTGGTTGTACCGGACAACTGTTATTTCGAACGCTGGTGTTAACCCGTTTTGCATGATCTATTTTATTTCAGTTCAGCTAATGTTGTGATCAATTCAGGACATGGCTAGAATCTACATGTACATGTATGTTATTTAAGGTGCACATTTTTAAAGTTTTTCCTAAAATGCCTAATCTTTTCAGACTTACACAAATATACCCCAAAAAAACTTTTTATCTTGCAGATTCAAGAAAAATGACCTGTACCGGTTGAAGGATGTTCTGCATATCCCGCATCGCATCAAATGTGCATACGGAACCAGGATTGATGGGATGGAGGCACTGTGCGTCTTCCTTTGTAGATTCGCATACCCATGCAGGTATGGATACATGATGAAACATTTTGGAATGTCAGTTCCTCAATTGTGTCTTATAAACAATTACATGATTGATCATCTGTATGGTAATTTCAACCATCTATTTCAGACACTTGACCAGGATTGGCTAAATCCTGCACATCTTGAGCAATATGCTAAGGCCGTGAGTGATAAGGGTGCAGCCCTCCCCAATTGTTGGGGTTTTGTTGACGGAACAGTACGCCCAATATGCAGACCTACTCAGAGTCAAGGCGTCATGTTCAATGGACATAAAAGGCTACATGCATTAAAATTTCAGTCTGTCATAGCTCCAAATGGGCTCATTGCCCACCTGTATGGTCCAGTTGAAGGTAGGAGGCATGACTGCTATTTGCTCAGGAGTTCTGGACTTCTTGATGAATTAGAGGCCCGATCTTATGATAGTACAGGTGAGGTGTTGTGTATTTACGGTGATCCTGCGTATCCACTAAGAGCTACAAGCACCCTTCAAGGGACGATTAACTCCTGATCAAGAAGCTTATAATAAATCCATGTCCAGTGTAAGAATCGCAGTTGAATGGCTGTTTGGAGACATTGTAGAATTTTTCAAATTCATAGACTTTAAAAAAACTCAGAAAGTGTGTTTATCTGCATGTGGCAAGATGTACGCAGTGTGCGGTTTGTTGACCAATGCTCACACATGCCTCTATGGCAACAAAGCATCTAATTATTTTGGGGTAGAGCCACCAACCCTTGAACAATATTTTGTATAACATTTCACAACTTCTACTTGATGTTCTTACCAGTTTTTTGAAAAGAACGTTATAGTGGACTGCAGTGTTGTGAGTCGGTAAGTTACCGGTTAATTTATATGGCAGTACCCTTCACTATGGCTAATAATGATTTTTTTTGTGAGATGCCTGGTTGAATCTCTAAACCTGTTGCGCATGTAATGTTGGCCTAACGTTGGAAACTTTTTCAAGAAAAAACATGCAATTCGGTCAATAAACTTACGAGAATTTTTCTGTCATTGAATTATGTAGTAATTGTAACTGTTTCAATCAATTTTGATTCTTGCAAACCAAGAGGCGTACACCCGTTACTTTTATATGCGAGTGCTCCCCCCTCCGATCCACTTACTTTGAAGTTGGGCAAGGTAATCTATGAGTCATTGCCCTTCTGGTTTTGGTTTTGAAAAAGTGGTCTGACACCATCTACCGAAAGTGATGTATTTTCTTGGGACTTGATCAGTGATCCTTGGGTGGAGTTGCACATGTGACCTCAACAAGTATAGATATACATGTATATCTTTATTTATTTATAATAGGGGGAAAATTATAATTGTCATGTAGAGTGCTCGATCCCAAGTAGAGAGCTCCAGTATATAAGTTTTTTAGAACTTAAAGGTGCACTTTGAAATCACAGAAATATATTTATCTATATTATAAACTAATATAAGAAGCAAACTAAAGAGGTCTAAAATTTTGTTTACTCTATTACAGATTGCCCATTATCCATGTGAACTGGGTTAAATTTACCAGAGAGTTTGTAGGGATTTCACATGGAAGTAATGGGAGTATCTAATTAACTCAACTGTGAGAAACTTTAGTATTTGCAGAGAGGTTGGGTAATATATATTATACATGTATGTTTTTAGAATTTAAATTAAAGGTGCATTGTGCAATCATCGCAAAAATATATTGATCTATATGAAGTAATATGAAGCAAACTAAAATATTGTTTATTCCATTACAGACTTTACACTATTTGCAGAGTGTGTGGACTTTAAAAAAAAGGTTCATACAAGTATTGCGTTGCAGATTGTGGTGCCAATATATTGACCACTTTCTGCCCCAAGTCACAGCATTCCAAATTAAGAAAATAAGATATGTGTATATAATATTTTGTGTGTGTATCTGGAGTAATTACATTATGTTGGTACCACATGAATTGCTGATATAACTTAACCAACTGTGAAGTTTTATACGGAATATATTGATTTAGTTGCACAGCTGATTTGTAATTCATTAATTTGCTGCAAAAGAATTCAGCGAATATTGTCAGTCCATATATAGCGACTATTTTACTTGATTGCTAATATCACCGACTAAACAGGTACATGGACTTGAGCTATACCAGTACAAGTTGAAGTTTTGTATATTATAGTTGTTAAAGGAAAAGTTTTGTTTTTAAAGAAATTCATGTAGATTCAAGCCTTTCTGTTTTCTCACCAGAGGATGGTACATATTTGTTTAAGACTATTATTACAATACTATACATGAAATATAGAATTTGCAAACAAACTTATTTCATGATAACTTCACAAGCTATGCAAGTAGTGAGAGTATTTAAGGTTATGAAAAGACATTTTTTTGTGTTGAGATAGTCAAGTAGGGGAGAGTTGTAGTGATATGAATACAGGTGTTGTACACATATGCAAATATTCACATACATGTATCCACTGCTTTCTTGAGTGTGTGTATGCAAATATGCACATATCCACTGCACCTTGTGGAAGCCTTAAACAATGGTAAACACTTTAAATGAGCATGAATGGGCATGAGTATATGAATAAAAGTACATGGACAGTGTATGCAGAGAAGGTATGCTGGCCATGTTGGGAAAGGGACACATGTGTTGGGCTCTGAGAAAGGAGGTGTGTCTCTTGCAGGACCTACACTGTACAGTTCATGGATATTAAGAGAGACAGAAAAGAGTTGTTTAAGTCAGAACTAATAAAGATGGAACCAAATGGAATCCTTGAAATTAAATCCTGCATCCTCATTGCTTAGCTCATTACAATTAAATAAAATGAAATTGTGTGTGTCTTGTTAGTTGTTGCATGTTAGTCCTAATACAAGTGACTTTAGACAACGGAAAAGAAAGGTCTATTAATTCAACGTCTTAAATTTCAACAGTTCCACGAACATAACTTCAATTTATTTTTTTCCCACTTTTTTCTTCAAAATGTTGATGAAATTGAACACATTAGATATAACTTTAGTTTGCAGAACACACATACACATTGTTGTTATAAATAAAAGTTTTAACATTCGTTATTCATTACGTACATTAAATATAATTGCTTTGAATTTACAAAATCATTTTCAAGTAATACAATTAACATAGGGCCTATACATATATTTTCATGAATATAATTTTAACTTAACTATTATTTACATTGATTATTTATATAATAATTTCAAGTAAATCATAAATAATTTGCACTATCATTGGTAAGTTAAAGTTCTATTTACACAATTTTACAAATATATTGTGCTGTGCTACGTTACTTCACCATGTTTATTGTCATTAAAATAATACCTTGACCCTTTGGGGCTATGTTAAAAAAAAACAGAGCCATATATATATTTATATATTACTTTATCAGTTTTAAACAATGAATAAATTATTATAACAAATATTAGATTCCTTTGGTACTCAAGTTTGCATTGTGAAAACCGTACTAAATATTCACAATAAAAATGGAACACTCTTTCAAAAGTATCATTTCAAAACATCCAATTAGTATTGATGATCAATAATCATTAAAGGGCAAGTTTTCTCCAATAATAAACTCACTTCCAATAGAAGTAGAAAAATCAGACAAACCAATCAAAAAAAGTTTGAGCAAAATCGAATAACTAATAAGAAAATTATGAATTTGTAATGACATGAAAAGCTATGAAAATCACAAGACAAAATGGCAACTCACTCATGAGTCTGTGGCGTCATTGCCTCACTATCCACTAATTGCTTTCTTTATATTGATATTATAAATTTCCCCCTTTTCCCCCTAAGAACCTTATTTCCTCAAACCAGCATCCAAGTTATATTGATAGTAATATGTTTTTGTGTGGATGCACTAATATATAGTAAATTTTTTTCAGTTAAATTATGAAAAATTTGAATTTTGATAAAATATTTATATAAAAATCAATAATTATGAATATACAATTTTCAGAAAATAGTATCAATTCTTCAAAGTTCATAAAGGATTTTGTGAAAAGTCATGCACGCAATATGATACAACTCATATAACTGGGCAAAGGCATGGGGAAATTAAGTTTTGGGGGATAAAAGGGAATTTAATGGGATAAACATATATAAAGCAATTGATAAATAGTGAGGCTATGACGTCACAAACTGATAATCAAATTGGCAATTTGTGTAGTGATTTTCATTATTCCATAATTTTTCATACTTTTTATAAAATTCATAACTTCCTTATTAGTTATCCGATTTTACTCAATTTTGTTTGGCTCTGTTTCTCTTGTTTTTCTGCATTTATTAAAAGCAAATTAAATCGATGTGCCACCCGGTGTTAATCTTGACAGTCCAGTTTTTGACCTACGAGGTCGACATCACAGTCATTATCATTATGATTATTCGATTTGCACACAAGTAATAAGATTTTGTATTTAAAACAGGAGAATATGGAATTGCCTGAATAGCATGGAAATAGTACACAAATATATGTTGAATGCTTCAGATCTATGGATTAAATCTATGGAATTAAAGTGACCAACATCTTAGAGAAGCAGTAGAACAGCCAAAGTTTAGTCACTGAAAAACCATACCCCAATACTTTTAATCCAGAAATCTGAAACAGTCTGTTTATATTTGTTGTATATACTTAATAAGTTAGCTAGTGTATATAGGTTTTATATACTTAATGAAAATGTGATTTTTACTTTCTCAGTTTTAAATGTTATTAAGGCTCGTTTTAACCCAAGAAAATGCAAAATCTGTATCTATTGAACTATTGATGTAATGTGCATCAAAGTTACAATTTTTAGAAAGAGAGTGGGTCACAGATTCCATTTCGGGCATCAAATTTTACTAACAATGCTTGATTTTTGAGAAAATGTCAAATAAACCTAATTTTTGGCTCAAAAATGTTCTGTGTTGGTAAAAATTTACTTTTTGGTTAAATTTTTTTGAAATTTGCTAAAATCATGGTATCACAATTATCTAGAAAGATTTTTTTATTTTTTCATTTAAGGTCATAAGTTTTGAATCATTGGCCATAATTTGCCAAAAATGTGAATTTTAACATAAAACATAATTTTTCTTGGATTTACACCAGCCTTAATCAACAGTTTTTCCACAAAAGGTAAAACTGTTCTAAATCAACGGCTTTTCAACTAGACGATAATAACCGTCAATATATTTGACAAACGAACACCGCGAGTTTTTTTCTCGACTTTGGAGTTACCTCCATAATTTAACAAATAGGGAGGAACATAATAGCAATTAAGATGGTTAATAAGTGCAAGCTCTGAAGGGTCTCAAAAGTGAATGTCACACAATGGTACCTTCATTCATGGAATGACCCATATGGGAAAAGTCCTTTAACTACCTACAAATGTAGCTCATTTTTTTTTTTTTTTAAATTCCACCATTGTCATCATCATGGTCTGCATCTGTGCTGAATGTTGCATCAATCGTTGCTGCATTTGTTGCTGCATTTGTTGATTCTGTTGTGTCTGTTGTTGGGAGAGCTGCTGTTGTTGTAGTTGCTGCTGCTGTAAAAGTTCAAACCTCCTGTCTCTATCTCTTTCTTCTTGTTTGCGTCTCTCTGCTTCCTCCTCTCTCCTCACCATTTCTTCTCTCCTCAACTCACGATCGATCTCCAACTTCTTCTCCAAAATACCCAATGTCTCTACGCCGTTGTTCCGCCTCTTCCTTGGCATGCTACTCTCACCGTGTCTAAAAGATAACATTAACACAAAAACGTTGCGTTAGTGTTGAAAAGTTAGGTACTTTAGAACTAAATCACACACACATACAAAAACAGACAAAAAATTAGCATCATTGCAATTGCCCAAAATGAACTTTGCATTGGAACTTAGTCATAGAAAAAATAGCTAACAAAGAACTGATACATATCAACACAATTTGTAATAGTATGGGTATGACCCGTTTCTAAATGGTGGCAAAAAAAAAAAAAAAAACAATTTGCCATGGGTACCTTTTTCTGCCAAAATGACCCTTAAAGATGGGTATGGGTTTCGAGGCTCGAGTGGCAGACCCCCGTACAAACCAAATCTGAGTAGCCCCCCCCCCCCCCCCCCCCCTCAATGACCTCACATTTTGGGATTTATTTCTCAACATTTTCTAGCTATCATATCTTCAGCTCCAACAGCTTCCTCGAGACTCGTCACTAACATCCCTGAAACCATAGGTTTACAAATGTACCTTTTCCTTGTCTCCGAATATCTTTCAAGCATGGTTTTCTGCATCTCGACCCCGTCCATTCGCTTCTTATCCTCTTCATCTACAGGGTAAACCATACAAAGGTGAAAAGTTACAAAATGGAAAAGTCAGTACTACATGTAGGCTTACTGTTTACACTTTTGTAATCCACTCCCGGGCTCCCCAGATCTGACAAAATACATGGCATTTAAAATAAATGACATAAAATGGAACAATCAACAATGATAATTAAAACTGAGCAAATAGCCTGTCGGGATTAGCTCTAGGGCGCTTTTTTTTAAATTTCCAAACCTTTTTGCAAATTTTGTGAATCCTTCCTTTCTTCTTATATAGTGCTGCATTTAAGTGACTGAGGATAAACGCACTGTGAATTTTGAAGTCCAAAATTATGGTGACATAATGCTTGATCACATTCACTGATCAAAGAAGGCATCAAGATCATTAGCCCATAGAAATTTTGTGGAATTCAATTTTCTTACGCTTTTCAATGAACTATCTGAAAACGTTTCTCATCGTTGATACAAATTGTTTGTAATAAGTAATATTTACTGTATACTAATTATGAGACTTTACCTGATCCTTTCTTAAAACTTTGAAGGAAATAAAGGAACCGTCATGTATGACCAAAAAAAAAGTATTTTCTTCATTCCGTCCCGTCACATTTCAAAATTCGATCGTCATTCAGTGTAAATTTCCTAAATTTTTAGAGCAAATTTGTGAATTTCAGCTATAAATTGATAACAATTTGGAAATGAGCGCGAAGCGCGCGCAAAAAAAAGCGATTTACGTTAAAATTATGAATATGGCCCATTTACTCACCCTGAACTTTGGATATAGGGACAGTGTCCTCCTCCAAACCCTCGATCTCCTCCACCAACCGCCTCAGCTCCACCTCCTCCTTGCTCTCTTCAGGGCTTATGCCAGATGCTTTTAAATCCCTGCGGTCTGCCTGTTTGTATCTTAGTTTAATCGCATTGAATTTGTCCCTAACCGATCTCTGGGTGAAGGTTAATTTGGACTCCTTTCCCTGCAGAGTTGCTGATATCTGGGCCCAAACTTTTCCCCGCTCCTGGGATCCAAATTTATGCAGAAATGGGTTGAGTACTGCAACTTCTCTCATCAAAATGATTTCCAAATCAATGTTCCATTGAGACTCCTTTCTGCAAAGATATTCACAACAAAAACATGGTGTTTGAGAATGGTCAATTTAGGCCGAATAAAAAGATAAACATGTTTCTCGTCCCCGCCCTTCTCCTTTTTGAAGATTCTTTAAATTTCTTTTTATTTTGTAACACTTCAATTATATTAAACTTGTTTTTAAATATTTTTCAGAAAGCGAAACTTATTCCACAGCCTTGTAAAATGTATAATGAAGCATTTCAGGAGAGTTTTGTGATCACTGGAGGGGGCCCAAATCTCAAAACGAGAAAATAAAAAGACCTCCTTTTTCTTAGATATAATTTGACACGCTGAACCCGCCAAATATGGTGCTAAATAAGGTTATTTAGAGTAATTTACCAATAAAAAAATTTAAAAAAAATGGCCCTCTTCCTCCTACTTTTTTAAAACCCAGACAAGAAACATGTTTTTATTTTAACTTAGCCTTAGGAGGGGGAAAGTGGAGTGTGAAGGATTGGAAAGTGTATAATTTTACTTGTTCCACTGTTTTAAAAGTACCTAGGACTTGGTCAAACAGTAAATTCAATTGAACTCACATGAAAAAGTTTGTATCCATTAATTCAGCCATCAAATATTGTGATGAAATGTTAGGCAGAGCTCAAAGAGTTTTAAAAAACTACCGATACTCTACTTGCAAGTTGTTCTTCAGTTTCAATTTAACACCTAATTTATATTTTACATAATCTTCGAGTTATAATTTTTAAATTAACTAACCTCTTGTTGTCAACAGCTTTCACACTCGTCTTCCCATCATCAGAACAGTCTTGTCCCTATTTGATAATATCAGAAATTGAACAATATTTAGACATACGCCTCACAGAGGTCGCCTCATTGCGAAAATATTGAAAAAAAGTAAATAGCCACGCATCGCTGCGCATAATTTATTTTACTGTCTCAGTACACCAAGAAAAATACAGTTTTAGTGTCAGAAGTTGAAGATTTTTAAATTTTATTGGTGTGGAAAAGTCATATTGTTCTAGCCACACATAGCTGCATTACTACTATCCTGGCTGTGTATTAAAAGCTGTGCTTTTGATTCTCATCATTTCAAACACCATTGTACAAAACTCAACTAATTTCACTAAAAATCAGTACTTTAGTGACAATTGATGACACCTAAATAGCAGTAAAATACATTTTTTTCCAACTTTCCGATGTTATAAAGAATAATTTAAAAATTCAAATTGTGTGTGAGTCTAGACCCTACTGTCATTCAACTTTGCCGATCAGCCGCATCGGCATAATTGTGTGCATTTGCGTATTGTAAATGTATTGACTATTCATGTATTCAAATGCTGCCTATTAACACGTAGTGCAGTGCTAATGGTCAATACGCATAAGCATTGACTCTCGCTATGCTTTGCTGGAGTGGTTCTAGCCTACTTCTAGTTTTCTAGATCGATATGTAGGTCTAGAGAAGATTTACATTACATAAACTACATGTAGGTCTACAGCGTGTCCCGTATTACTTTGCGAGTAATATGGGCAATTCCACGGTAACGACTAACACTCTACTTAGACTACTAGATCTATACTATAGTTAGACTAGATCTAGGGTCTAGATATCTAGATAACATTAGACTAGATCTAGACCTAGACCTCCTAAGTCCTAGGCCTAGCACTTGTAGGCCTGCCCTATAGTCTAGGCCAAACACTACTAGTAGACCTAGTCTAGATAGAGTCTAGATCTACTAGACTAGAGTCTAGACCTAGGGTCTAGACCAACGGTGTCGATTTGTATCCGTGGTTGGGGGGGGGGGGGGGGGATGATAGGTGCCAAAATATTTTCGGCAATGGATCAAAGCAACAAAGAGGTAGAAGCGTGTGGCAGGTTGCACCCACTCCCTTCCAAGTTATTAATTTTTTCAAGTCACCCACAATAAAGATAACATTTCAGAGAATATGGGACCCATGTGGCTCACACACGGGCTTTCTACCTGGGTTATTATCCTCTCAAGTGCGTAGCGAGGATTTTATTAAAGGGGGCGATAGCGAGCAAGCGAATCACTTACAGAACGCGCGAAGCGCGCTCCCTAGGGGGGAGGGGTGCAGGGAGGGGGTGTCCCGCGCGAAGCGCGGAAGCTTTGACGTTTCATTAAATTATTAGAGAAAGAAAACGATTCGTTGTACCGTTCTCGACTCTTATTCCTTGTCTAAAATCAGTTTCTTTTGACGTTTCATTAAATTATTAGAGAAAGAAGCCAATTTGTTGTACCGTTGTCGACTCTTATTCCTTGTCTAAATTCACTTTCTTTTGACGATTCATTAAATTATTAGAGAAAGAAGCCAATTTGTTGTACCGTTCTCGACTCTCAATCCTTGTTTGAATCAAGTTCCCCTTCCTCCGCGCGCAGCGCGGAAGCTCCGACGTATCATTAAATTATTAAAGAAAGAAGACGATTCGTTGAACCATTTTCGACTCTTAATCCTTGTCTGAATTCAGTTCCCCCCCTCCTTCCTTTCTTCTTTCTCTCTCTCTTTCTTTTTTTTTGGCCTGCGGTTTTTTTTTTTAGGGGGGGGGGGCGACCGCCCCCATCGCACCCTGGCTACACGCCTGTCTCTCATTATCTCTTTCTCCCACTCTCTACTTTTTTTTTTTGCACTTTTGCGCTTCGCGCTTAACATTTAGCTCTTTGCTTTTTAACGCTGCTGCTTTGCATTTGGCGCACTGCATTTCTATGTTGCTGTTGATTGAATAAATTGAATACATTCATCAATTCCTGATGAAGCCGTATGAGCGAGAATTCAATTTATTCTTGTCTCATATACGGTTCTTTCATTTACATATGCAGACCTCCCAACCTTTCCGCTTTTGGCTGAAAATTTTCGCTTTATTTTTCTTTTTCCGATTTTCCGCTTTTGTCTTTTATTTTCCGCCAAAACAAAAATCATAACATTGGTGTAGAAATACATGTGTATACATGTCTTCAACGATAGAGGGCAGTAATGCAGAAGTGAAAATTGCTATCTACACAATGCATTACAATGTATATGCACAGCACACATGCACGTGTTATGCACGGTGTGCGATTGCAGTCCTTGCACGACCGAGATTCAATGAATCGCGAGGTCATTTTCGTGATAAAAGGCAGTCATTGGTCCTGACAATGCTCTAAAACGACAATAACAATACTTGTAAGTAATTTATGATTTGTATTTTGTGTTGTTACAACTTATTTCGTCCCTCTGCCTTCATTCCAGCGGTGACTGGAGTGAAGCCCTGCCTACCCGGCAGGGCCGGGCCATCGCGTGCCTGGCCTGGCCTGGCCGCGTTTTCATTATATGCAAGGCTCAGCTCAGATCAAGGGTACACTTAGATTGAACACTGGGAAATTGTTCAATTATCCAAAACCTTGAAACCCAGACAC
The DNA here is from genome assembly GCA_035222895.1 of Strongylocentrotus droebachiensis. NCBI lineage: Eukaryota > Metazoa > Echinodermata > Echinoidea > Camarodonta > Strongylocentrotidae > Strongylocentrotus > Strongylocentrotus droebachiensis. Next base: position 14,369 of record JAVYIG010008246.1, on the reverse strand, counting down.
AAATTAGCATTTTATATTACAAAGTATCATTTGAGGAAGCTCAAAACAAGGTTTCAGCTTCATTGAGTTCAAATTAAAGATTTTAGAGCAATTTTATGATGAAAAAAGGCCTATTTTCAGCACTTTTAATGTTATACATTCAAAACATGCACTAATTGGTTACCAGATTTTTACTAATGGGATGCAAAACTTATGATTTTTTTTTATCTTGATGTAGAATCTATGCAGATCTAATAATTAACATTTCTGTTGAGTTAATTCCTAGTATTTTACTTTCTTATTCTATTTACATGTGATACAATTTTTGTGATATGTACATAACTTTGGTGTCCTGCAAATTTCAAACCTTACTAACTGAAGAATGGTGTATAAATAATTGATTTATTTACAAGCCTGCAATGTTATAATGTTTAGTTTCACTTTATCTTTGATTTCCAATCAGATCATCTCATTCTGGGTCATGGTTTTAAAAATATTTAGATGTCTGTAAATGGAAAATGTTTGGTGTCCTGCAGTTATGTACATACCAGTGCACCAGAATCTATACAAAAACATATTGTATACTTTCAAAATGACAATGTAATGGTGTATATAGGTGTATGAAGAGCACTGATAACATTGGATTCCGCAATTTAACTTGTATGTGTTATTTAATCAACAATGAATGTGGACACCGAGTTATGTACGTGTCAGTTATGTACGTATTCCATGTTTTGTTTTTCCAATATAAGACCACCTTTATTTAGTTATTTGTCATGGTAAGGTAGTAACACATGTATAAGACATACACACATCTGATTTGGTGAGAAGAATATTACAAAATATTGCCGTTTGAACTTTTTTATGTCATGTATAACTAAGACACCAATATGAAAAGACACCGAGTTATGTACATTACTACCAATCAAAAATTTGAAATAATTATCATAAATAAATTTATTTATTCCATACAGCATGAATTGCACCCTTCTGCATTTTCATTTAAACAAACATTTATTGAATTTAAGGAACAAGAAGTTATTATTTGAATGTAAAACTACTTACTTTTGGTGTCCAAAGTTATGTACGATTAAGTACAGAAATCTTACATTTCAGTCCTGTAATAGTAGTTTACAAACTATTTACACATTGCAAATTATGTTTCATTCAGGAAACACATCATTCCTTCAATTGAAGTCGTTATCAGACTAATGCAAAACCTTATCTGACAATGAGGCAAAGAAAAAGCATGTAGAGAATAAGATGTACTGTACATAACTCGGTGTCCACACATGTTTTGGCCATATTCTAATAACTAAATTGAAAAAAGTTGACATGGCAATGGTTTTAAGTTTTGTTTACAGTATGTTTTAACATCTAATGTACTTTGTCAGAAAAAGTAAAATTATAAGGGAAATATCAGCATGAAGTGGACACCGAGTTATGTACGTAACATTTTTGATGATGTGATATTTAGCTACTGATTGCCACTTAACGGCAATTTGTTAAGGTCTGATTTTTCAGCTATATGTTGCATAATGTTTGCAGATTACAAAAATAATGTTGCCACAGTCTATAATTGACTTTTAAAATTCACCTCATATGTAACACTTTTGTGCCCTTGATCAGAGCCCTGCACTTATTGGATGAATTGTACGAGTTCTACCACCTCAAACTGTTTGTAGTTTTGTACTGCTCTTTGATTTTTAAAGTCATGGATTGATTAATTAATATGATTGTATTAGAATCTATACAGTGTTTTTTTTAATCTGAATTGCATTTCTAAACTCATTTCATTGTTTTTTCTTCTTTTTATCCAGGTTCCCCTGGATTATTTTAAAATCAAATTTAAAACTTCTTGAAACAATCCTTTAATCACATGTAAATGTGCCCAACATCAAGCTGTGTGTTGGGTAGCTGCATGATGCATATTTCTCAATAAGCCAGATATGGCGCGACGTTGCTGAGCCGCTAAATTTTTTAGGAATTTTGAAATTCAAATGTTGGGAGGTCTGCATATGTATTATGAAAATGATATAGCAAAATGTGTATATTGATGGTCATCTTGCGAGTAATAACCATTAACTACTCTCATCGGGCTCTCATCATTTATTTTTCTCTTAATTTTTTAAAATTTTGTATGGTGAATTATTGGGGGGGGGGGTGATTGTACAGGCCATCCCCCCACCTGAAATATTGGGGGGATATATCCCCCCCATCCCCCCCGGGATCGACACCCATGGTCTAGACTCTACTCTCTAGACTGCTCTAGATCTAGATCTAATTTATAAATACATTTCAGACAGAGCCCCAACCCAACTTCAAATAAAATTTTCAGAATTAACTGTAAAAGATATTTCAAAACGGTTTTCGGTTCCAATACAAGTGATTTCTTGTCAACATGGAAAATGTAAAATTATTGAAGTTGGTTCAAATTTAGAATTTGGTGATTTTCCCCTTTCCCACACGAAATTGCGCATATGGGACACGCTGTACATTGATTGTAGTTAAGTTTACCGCTTATACCGGTAGGCTTAGCTCAGTGACACAGCAGATATGACACGGATTCAGTCATCCTTGTAATTATTAATTTGTAATTTTGATTTGTATTTACTTCACGATAATAACTTACATGATAAACTATACTTTCGATGTTCAGTGTCTGCTGCGGGTTCATCTTGAAGATGCAATTTATGACACTCATTGGAAAATCGCGGGCCTCAATTATATCAGCTGGCTCGTTGTTTACGTGTCGTCTGCACCACAACGCAGAATCAGGGGGAGAACCGTCCCAGAGATTGGGCGCCCGACTAATCAGAAAATTGACGCATGCGCACATCAATCAAATCAGTCATTTATCCGTCGTAGCATGATCCGTCGTGGAATCGAAAGCTCCCTATTATCCTGATCGAACAAAACCTAGTAGAATGAGACACAACTGGGAGGGCCTGTTGCCCGAAACTATACTAGGCCTACATGTATTATTCACGACACGTTCTGTTTCCTTTACTTCATCTCTCTCCCAATCGAATGGGGGGGGGGGGGGTACTCAGCGTTGAGGGCGTGTAAAATAACATATGTTTAACAATCCACACTAGCTATAAGCATGCATTTTCTGCAGTATTTCGCCATCAAAATCATCCCATAAACAAGAATCATGTTTGTACAAAGATTGGGGAAATAGTCCCATTGCATAGACTAATTTTATATTTAAAAAATCCAATAGCTTTCCAAAAAAATTGAAAAGGAAAACAAAAATAATGAATGAAACGTATGCCGAAAACCATATTAAACTATGGAAACAACCCTAATTCGTATGTTTCCAAACATTCTCACATTTCCCAAACAGCTGGGTTTTTATAAAACTATATCGTCGATCATCATTACACTTGATTCATACAAATTGCAAATAACACATTTTTACATAAGTGTTTCTATATCTAAATGAAAATCAACCTGCTGCTTAGATAATTTGAAAAACTGTAATAAAGAGTGAAATTATTCCAAGTACGATGATGGAAATGAGGCATGAGTTACATCCAATAACATAATTACCAATGACAATGCATATCGCTGGTTAGCAGGGGCCTACATTATATAAACATAAACATGAAATAAATTTAACTTCATTTCTTATTTAGGGGATCGACAACAAGTGACCCAATTCAAAGGAGCCAAGTCGCATCCATCAACCATCAAATAAGGTGTGCCACAAGGTTCAATTCTTGCTCCCCTTTTATTTTCAATATAATTATGTTAATAGTCTACCTGAAAGTACTCCTGAAGGTATCATAGATATGTATGCTGACGATACGACACTTACGTCAGTGCAAATGATGCAACTGTTGTGGAAGAAAAAATAACTGTCGCATATTAAACAAAGTCATGGAATGGATTAAGGAAAATCGTCTCGTTCTTAACACTGACAAAACTTGTGTCATGAGAATAGGCTCTCGTGCTAATCTCCGGAAAATTGAATCTTTCACCATTTCATTAAATGGCAATTGCATCAAAAGAGTTCAATTCATCAAATGCTTAGGGCTTTTGATAGATGAAGAATTGAAATGGTCTAAAGAAATCGAAAACGTAAGTAAACTTACCCAGAAAAAACATTAGCATGATAAAGAGAGCAAAGAGCTTTTTGCCTCATCAATCCTTAAAGTTACTTTATAACAGTCTAGTGTTGCCTCGATTAGATTACTGCTCTGTTGTATGGTCGAACAGATTTCATTCTCATACAACTAAGCTGCAACAAATTCAAAAGAGGGCCGCAAGAATAATATTGAACAATACATATGACACACCGTCGCGTCAGCTGATTTGTTCACAAGTCTTAAATGGATGACACTAGGCAAACGGTTTGAGTTAAGTCGCGTTATGATGATATATAAATGCGTTCATAACTTAGTACCTTCTTACCTTCAGGTAGGCTTAATCAATCCTAATGATGTACATGAGCATCATACAAGGCAATTAGACAGTGGATGTTTACATGTGCCTAGATTTCACACTGATTGTTATAAGTGTAGCCCAATTGTTTCTTCCATATTTGAATGGAATAAGCTAGATAATTCGATGAGAACGGCTTCTTCTGTCAATTCATTTGAGAGATTGGTTAAACAAAGTTGTAATTTGTGAATGGCTCAGCCGAACATACACTACATGCATGTTCTGTAATATTAACATGACTTATTCACATAATTGCGACTCTTAATCAAAATGTTCCTATTGACATATCTGTTGAACTAGGTTAATGATATATCTTTATTTTTGCAAACGAGTATTAATTGTTTTAACTGTTCTGTATAAACGTTATAAACGATGTAAATATGTTCATGTTTATTCAGGGCCCCATGGAAGACCACTACTTGTTGGTGGATGGGCTACCCTGTCAAAAGATTACAAATAAATAAATAAATAAATAAATGTACCCTGAAAGTTAACATGTTGACTGTACTGATTTAACACATTCCCCATATCTTTAATACCAAAATAACCCGGTTCCAGTAGGAAATGGGTTAATAAATACCAGGAAGTAGATCAGGTATATAGTATTGAGACAATGCAGCATGTCAACTTGACCGGGTAGTGTGTAGTCATCACTGGAACTCATCCAATGTGAGACAAATAATGATGTCAGGTACAATGCATTCACCTTGTCAGCTGCAGCTGCACTGTGGCTCAATCAGTGTGGGTAATTTTGTACTTCTGACCCCTATAAATATCCTGAACGAAAAAACATAATGGAATTACGATAAGAAGAATAATAGTCAACGACACAGAAGTGTATTGTTTACACATTCATTGGATTTTACATATAAATGATGGAATATTTTTTTTACCTCTGGGTTATGATAAGACCAAGAGCTTTGGTCTATTTATATCTTTATTTCAAAGATATGTTCCACTGGGACTACGTATTATTCCATTTTTCGCATTGACAAATGTCAGTTTTGTTAATGAATTCCTGTTTCGGGTTCCTATTTCTATCTAGGTAATAATGTGAATTATTGTAAAATATAATTAATTCTCTCCCAAAGGCATCATTGAATTCAATTTTCCTCTAGCTGGGGTCCGATGACTAAAGATAAATCGGGAAAGAGTGTAATGGTTAATCTTCATTCCAGATTAACATGATGTTTTTCATTTGCTATTCGTGAGTCATAATGCGAAGAAAGTTTAGTCTTTTTACAGAAAGCAGAAAATGACTTATGGGCAACGGTGAAACCCCGATTTTACAATCAACATACGACATAGTCATGGACGCATAAACCAAGGTAACATCATTCTAAAAAAGAATGAAATCAATGCTCACATATATCATTACATTAACTAAGTAGCGAATTAATATTTTCTAATTATTTATTTTACTATGATAACGGGCAATAAAGACAGATCTAGGTTTTTATCTTGATCTTACGCCATGCGGAAACACAGGGCCTATATTACTCCAGTGGCCCGGTTTGGGTCTAGGCACATTGTGGGACTCACACCACTCTTACTTGGTGAATGAAATAAATATTTAACAATGCCATTGACTAGGGGAGGATGGAGAAGGTTCTTCTTATTCTTCTTTTTCTTCTTTTTCATCTTCCTCCTTCTTTACACTCTCATTTTCGTAATCTTTTTTCTTTCTTCTCTCCCTAATGCGATGATGGCACGTGCGTGCTCGAGGTAGCACAATATTTACGTGACTGCTTAACCTAACGAATAATTAAAACAAATGTTCAGAGACTTTAGAAGAGGCATACGACGAACATAACAAAACTGGAGAGACAAGGGCATTCTTATTTGATTTTAGGAACATGAACAAGAAAAGCGGAAATTGAAAACGAGTATTAATGAAAGCAAGGCGGTGGGACGTCTTCACTATGGAGGGGGGGGGGGGTGACACTACTATATAGGAAACTCTCCGGGGAAAAGGGGCACCTACAAAGGTTAACATTAACGCGAACAATACAATTTGTTGACATTGTCATATACCACAACATAGTCATTAACGCATATTTTGGATTGTTTAGCCTGCAGTAGGTTGATTGTTTAAACCAGTCTTTATATGTAGTATGCCACCCAAAAAAAGTTCAAACCTGGTTTATTTCTAATTCCAGTGATTTACAAATATTGCTGAAATGACATGATTTTTCCGGGATTTTATCTTACTTTTCTGTAAATTATACTTGATATGCGTTTGTTGGAAAATGACAAATCCCTAAATTTACAGTCAGGTTAAAACAAAACAGTTATTTAATAGCCTACGTGCCAGAGCCCGCAAAACGGCGGGGCTCCGGGGGGCTCGAGCCCCCCCCCTAACTTTTTTGAAAAAGTATGCTAAAGAGAAATAGAAAGAAAGAATAGTGACCTGCTAGTGTCATAAACGAGGTATAAAAATATGCTCATCTGACCGTATTTAAATGCATGAAACCCCTGGGCTTCCGGGGGCTCCCACCTCTGCCCCCTGGACCCCACCAATGACCCTCAGGCGGGCCCCTGGATGCTCATCTGACCGTCATTTAATGCCTAAAACCCTAGACCTTCTGGGGGCTCCGCCCTCTTGACCCGACGCCAATCGGTGACCTGCCAGTGTCACAAATAAGGTATAAAAATATGCTCATCTGACCGTAGTTAAATGTCTAAAACCCCTGAGCTTCCGGGAGCTCTGCCCCCTGGACCCCACCACGGACCCTAAGGCGGGCCCATGGATACTCATCTGACCGTAGTTTCTTTCCTAAAACCCCTGAGTTTCCGGTGGTTCTGCCCCCCGGACAACTACCCCAGTCAACTACCCCCTACGACAACCATCCTCTAGGACAACTACCCCCCCCCGAACAACTATCCTAGGGTAGTTGTTCTAGGGGGTACTTGTCCTAGGGGTAGGTGTCCGGATACGCAATAAAATACACTAACGAAGAGCCGAACAATGAAGTGATTACAGAAAGAAAACTCTCAATTGCATGCAAGGAAAAAGATAATAAATCATACTGAAAATCATATCATCGAAACAAGAAATATCGAGAAAAAAATCAAGAAGTGCAATCTAGACAGAGGAAACCAAAATGAACTACATGTGAAAAGTGATAGAAACACATGGGTGAGAAGAATATATATAAACAGTTAAATAATGCTATTTAGCAACGTTTCGATATTCTGTTAAGCATTTTGTATCAGGACAATTACCCCCTGGGCAGTCACCCCCGGAAAACTACCCCGAAGGACAATACCCCCCCCCCCAAGAAAATGACGCCTCAAGGACAACAACCCCCTCCCCCCCCCCCCCCCCGTTCATTAAAAGGGAAGTCCACCCATAATATTAAAGTTGGTTTTAATTTGTGGGGGGGGGGGGGTTGTCCACGGGGGTAATATTTTATATATCTGTAGAGCACTTTGAGAAGGCCTTCGGTCCTGAAAAGCTTTATAAGAACTAGCTATTATTAATATTATAAATGTCCTTTTTTTTTTGTCCCGTTGGTAATTTGCGGGGGGGGGGGAGAGGTGATTGCCCAGGGGGTGATTGTCTTAGAGCTGGTTTCTAGAGACCCGGGGCAGAGACAAAAGAGTCTGAAACGAGAAATCAAAATATAAAGAAACAGTTTGAAAAACTTACCAAGCAAAATAGGAGAATTTTGCAGAAAAAAATAACACTTGAAAAACGTTTAAAAGAAAGTGGGCCTAAAATGGAAATAAATTTCGAAATTGAATATTAAAAACGATAATACAGAACATGATTAGCGTCATGGCGGTTGTAATACAGATGAAAATAAGAAATAGTGAACGTGTACAGTGCACACAACGTGGAGCGATACTTACATGTAAAAGCGACACAGTGAGGTTGCCTCTTGATAATGCTCGAAGACCTTTGAGATGAGATTCCAGTCTGCCGCCCTCTTCAGTTCCACAGCCCCATAACCTATGTTTAGAAAACAGAGTGATGGAGGTAAGATGCGTTGGAAGTTAGAGTAAAGAGAAAGAAGCAGACAGAGAGAGAGAGAGCGCGATAAAGAGGGGGGGGGGGGGATATATAAGGAGAAAGAAAGAGGAATACATAAAGTAGAGAGACATACAAACAACCGATAAATTAAGAAAGATAAACAGAAAGAGAATGCGATAAAATATGATACTCTTAGTATTTTCATGTTGGGATTAAAATATCTGATTTTTTTTCTTCTCATGAACGATTTAATTTTGTAGGCCTCATTTAATTTGTTTAGCGACAAAAAAATATAAACTCCGGAAGGTGGAGAGGGAAGGGGAAAGATCAGGGGGGTGTTTCATGAGGCCTTAAAATTGATATCAAAATTAATCAGATCAATTTTAAGGGCCTTAAATTTACTTCGATTTTAGGGCCTGTTTCATAATGAAAAACAACAGATTTAAGCTTTAAAATCAATTTTAAAATACATGTTATCATTTTTTTTCTCCCAGAGACTGTTCTTTTAAGCTTTCCCGCTTTAATTTTGTTTTTATCGATTCGAAAGGAAGTATGTTATTTTGCTCTATAACCTGGTCAAGTTATTTTTTTTTGTGTGTGTTTATATCATGTTTAAAAACGAAGGAAAAAAATAATCAATAACATGATAGGTAATGTGTAATTAAACTTTGTACAATTTCCTCTGTATTTTCAACTTATAATCTGTACAGGGCCTCTCAGGAAAACATGTTCAATACTGAGAGAGCAACCCATTTAAAAAAGAACAAGGGAAACGCTCTCGGCGGTCTCGCCTGCATTACGCAATTCGATAAGATGAACAATTGAGGTTGGAACATTATTTATAGGCAGGGTGGCCCATTAGCAGGCCCCAAAAAATGAAATCCTCTAAATATAATCAGCATTTTGAAGTGAATATGTAAGAATCATGAACAAATAAGAAAAATGGATTCATTTATTCTCGTATTAAGTTGTGAAAACATAATTCAAGTCTACTGACCCAAAATGACCTTTGACCTTGTGACCTGGAATTTGTGTCATATGACTTGTGATACTTGATAACTCTTGGGTACAAGTTTCATGGAATTTGAACAAACACTTTTGAAAATATGTTAAAAATTCAAAATCTTGATGTTGATGCCGCAAAAAAAAATCTAAGTTTGTTGACCTTAAATGACCTTTGACCTTAACTTAGTGACCTGAATTCTACTTAAATGATTGGGGATACTTGATTACCCTATAGTCCAAGTTTCATTGACTAAGAACTTATACTTTCAAAATTATATCAACAATTCAAAAACTTAACCTTAGGTTAAGTTTTCGATAATGATGCCACAACATAGTCTAAGTCTGTTGACCTGAAATGAATTTTGACCTTTACTTTTTGACCTGAAATTCAACTCACATGATTGGGGATACTTAATAACTCTATAGTCCAAGTTTCATTGACTAAGGACTTACACATTTAAAATTATATCAAAAATTCAAAAACTTAACCTTAGGTTAAGTTTTTGATGTTGACGCCGCCGCGGCCGCCGTCGCCGTCACCAGAAAAGCGGCGCCTATATCTCGCTTTGTTGCTACGCAGGCGAGACAAAAAAAAGAAGAAAAAAATATCCTAGCAATCCGATATGTTCAGCATTGATTTACTTGAATGGCGTAGATGACAGCCAACTTCAATTTGGGAATGTATTAGCAAAAGGAGAATTCTGTACAAAATTAATAGCCTATTTTGGGCCATTAATTACCATAATTACCATAAAAACTGGCTTCTAACAAAAGCATTGCTAGGTTATTTGAATACTCCCTATCAAACAAACACACCATCATTGAATCACATCATTTTATAATTACTACCATGCATTAACGTCCAATCTCATCCATTCATTCTTTGCCCAAACCCGTTTTTCTTTTTAAATGACAAACAGTACATTGCTCAAATACAAAAAAGAATTTACACAGATTTTCAAGCTTTAAAGTCTAAAACTTATTTGTTTGCTTTATTGCAAGAAAATCCACATTTGTTATATGATGAGCAAAAGCAAATTAATTCAAGGGATACAATAAGAATATTTTCAATGACACAAATAAAATTACTGCTATTAAAGTGATAGCAAATTGTTAAAACTATTGTAGTAATATCTGCCACTGTCTAGTCGATGTAAATTGGTGGAGATTAAAAGAGTTACATTTGTGTTTAGGATTGGTCTATATAAAAGGTTATACACATTGTCATGTTAAAGGACATTCAGATGGTTAAAATGTTTTTCTTGATACAACAGTTCGTCTATATGAAGTTAATTATCATTTTTTTCCTATCAGCTTTGAACGATTTCTAAGGACAACATAAATCCGAGTTGATATATTATTTCCTGCCGGACAAGTCTGTTTTCACTGCAATCACAATGTTCGGTTGTTTCTTTTGAATTTGTTCTTATGCAAAGAATAAGAATATACAGTTGAGGCATAAACAGGTAATTATCGACACAGTGTCATGCCAACAGAACCTCTAGGAAAAGTTCAAAATAGGTCCTCAAATTTGTCCACTGCAGCTCAGATGAATTTGCTTCTTTGAAATTACCAAATTGATATTTTAAGATTCATCACCATGAACAGATAATTATCTATGGAATGAAAATTTAGAAACAATAACCTCCATTACAGAATCATAGATTTATAGATCAGTAACAACACTTTAAAAAATAGCAAGATATTAAACTTTAATTTGGATAAGAACTTTAGTTTTATCTTTCAACTGTAATTGTTTTTTTCTTAAGCAAGATTCTACAATTCTATTTAAAAAAATAAAATTATTGGAAGTATCATTGAAAATGTTTAGCAAGAGGACTGGTCGCTTTCTCATTTAACTTCGACTTCCAGTGAAACAGATTTTCAAATGAACTCATCTGAATATATTAAAAGTGCACCAGTCTCTCTCTCCTCTCTTCTGTCTGGTGCTGTTACTAAATGGACCTTGTGAAGGGTTGCTAAAGAGTAAACAAGATAATACGCTCCCCTCTGTCTGGTGCTGTTTAGACCTTGTGAAGGGTTGCTAAAGTGTAAACAAGATAATTATATGTTTATATGAAGATTGAGAAAGCAAGAAAGTTAAGAGTGTTCCTTTAAAATATTACTTGATGAAATCTTACCAATATTCTCATACTCAATGTCAAATTTTAGTACACGGACTGGAGCACTTTCAATATCTTCAGACGAGTTAGTTTGATAATCTGTTTCACTGGAAGTCGTAGTTAAATGAGAAAGCGACCAGTCCACGATCTGTTTAGCATTGTGGTCCCTCTTGCTTAGAGCTGGAAAGGGAGCTTGTATCTGTAGGCTGGCTGATGTTTCATATAAAGCATAATGTTGCAGGGGATTCAAGCTCTGCAGTCTAGAAATTGAAATTGAAAGTTATGTAATACAAATATTAATAAATACTAGTGTAATTTTTCAATCTGTCTACAACTTTTGTATTTCTAGTCATGTCAATGTCTTTTATTGGAAAATACATCAAGTAGAAAGATGATATATATATTTTTTATAAATATTGATACAAAAGCAGTTTTATTTAGAAAAGATAACAAAGTATTTATTTTTAGGCTTTTGAAGAAAAAAAAATTCATTACCATTTGTGTATGTTTGATACAATAGATTGGGTAAGATCGGAATTAGACCTCTGACAAGGACTATGAGAAATGTACTTAATTTTTTTTCAAATTGTCTTGCTTATTGATTGCTGTAGGGGCGTGGCAATGATGAGAGGTACAAAACATACTAAAACGATCAATTATGTTAACTGATACCGCTTACCTTTTCAACTTGAAGAGATGGACAAGACCTTAGGTATGAAAGTCCAGATGCCATGAGTTTGCGTTTCATGTAGATGCCACAGATCTTTACTTTGCAACCTAAGATTTGAAACAGAGAAATACATATACCATAAAGAGAGCGAAAATACTTCTCAGAATAATAGTTGTCACTTTACCTAATCTAATGTGTTCAACTGAACAAAAATACATTTTCATCAGTGATTATAATTGTAATTTAAATGTGTTAGGGTCAAACCACTATGTCACTAACCACATTGAAAGTTTTGGAAAATGTGATAATTGTATCAATTGGACTATGGAACTTGGAACCTTTTTTGTTATAATAAACATTTTGGACTCTTCTTGATTTTGATTTTGATCCCAAACATTTCTTTAAAATCTTAATCTTGAATGTGTTGACCTCGAACTTGAGCTTTCATTTGTAATCTGACTCTACAACAGTCTTATCTTAATCTTGGATACTCTGATCTTGAACCAAATCCTATTGTAGAGTCTACAGAGAATTGATTAAAATTACCCTCTGGGGAATAAAAGGTAAATATTTACCTTAAATGGTATATAACAAACAGAAAGCAACTTACATCGTACATATGCTCGTTAGAGTTTCTCCAATCAAATATTTATACTTTAATTGCTGCCCTATTCTATGAACAATATTGATCAAAATTTGGCTGATTTAGTAATTTATCTATGTTTTTGACCTGTAATGGTTGGCTTCCTCTTAAATTAAGAACACAGAATGTTCAGTTTGTTATTGTAGCATCTAATATCCGGCATCTTAACCCTTTATCATAAATGAATATCTACACTATGTAAAACTTTGTTGTATGTACATGTAGGTCTAGAAGAAGAAGACAAAAAACCTCACCCTTATTGTAATGTCGGTGTTCAAACTTTGCTAAGAAGATCGCATCAAAAGGCCACTTAGGACGGTAGGATCTTGCAGTGCACCTTGAATCAGATTACATTATGCAGATTCAAACCCTTTTATCGGGGCCAAGGTGAGAAGTTACTCCAAGACGTTGAAGACTCGGTGGGAGAGAAGTCTTAGGCTAGGTCTAGAGGTCTTTTTCTTGGATATGACTCAAGAGTCCAGGTCCACTCGATCTCCGACTCTGAAGAAAATGAAATTAATGAAAACAAAATATTGAGTTCGATACATGACTCATGAGCCTACTACATAACAATCTACATTTAAATGTAGTCTAAAGGCTAACATGTTATATGTAGGCCTAGATTAGATCTAGGTCTAACTCCTGTCAATTTAGATCTCCCAAAAATACAAGTAGACTCTAGTCTAGATCAAGGACTAAGGGACGAACTCCAACTTCTAACTGATTTAAGTTAGTCCTGCACAAAGGGTGCAGGGGCGGATCTAGCTTTTTGCTAAGGGGGGGGTTTGACCAAAATAATGACGATGCGGAGCATCGTCCACGAGCCGCGAAGCGGCGAGCCGATTTTTTGGGGGGTGTTTATTTGAACCCCGTAAGTGATGTTTTCCTGGCATCTATTAACACAATGGAGACCATAAAAAGCAGTGCATGATAACGTCTTTTTAAATCAAGTAACAGTTTAATACATAGTTATATCCAGAGTTATCATGTGTTTGGTTAAGTTACCAGATGAGTTGAATATCTTCTCACAATATTTGCACTTGAAAGGGTTTCTCTCCAGCGTGCGTTCTTTTTTTCTTTCTTTTTTTCTTTTTTTTTCCTTTTTTTTTTTTTTTTTTTTTTTTTTTGGGCCGCCCAAGGGGGGGGTTTAAACCCCCTAAACCCCCCCCGTAGATCCGCGCCTGGGGTGCAATGTAGAGACTAGGTAGACATCTACCCTAGATCTAGTATCATGTAGACTAAATCTACACTAAGATCTTAATCAAGATCTAACTTGGTCTTGGGTCTGACACTGTGGAGTCCAATTTTCTTTCATGACAGGTTAAAAAATGGTATTGTTGATTGTTATTATCAACATGAAACAATGTGTACCGCACTGCCTAGACTAGAGTCTATATACCGGCAAAAAACAAAGTAGATAATTTGGAATCTAGGCCTAGATCTAGACTAAGCCTACATCAACAATAATAAGCACTAGATTCTAGGCCTAGTCTAGTCTAGTCTAGACCTAGACTTATCATCAAC